>JAPEHP010000020.1:1095831-1160831 GCA_026437355.1 Eucyclogobius newberryi | reverse complement strand
ATCGAGTGAGATCGAGTGAGAACGAGTGAGAACGACTTAGATCGAGCGAGATCGAGTGAGATCGACTTAGATCGAGCGAGATCGAGTGAGAACGACTTAGATCGAGCGAGATCGAGTGAGATCGACTTAGATCGAGCGAGATCGAGTGAGAACGACTTAGATCGAGTGAGATCGAGTGAGAACGACTTAGATCGAGCGAGATCGAGTGAGATCGACTTAGATCGAGCGAGAACGAGTGAGAACGAGTGAGAACGACTTAGATCGAGCGAGATCGAGTGAGATCGACTTAGATCGAGCGAGATCGAGTGAGAACGACTGAGATCGACTTAGATCGAGCAAGATCGAGTGAGATCGACTTAGATCGAGCGAGATCGAGTGAGATCGACTGAGATCGAGCGAGATCGAGTGAGAACGACTGAGATCGAGCGAGATCGAGTGAGAACGACTGAGATCGACTTAGATCGAGCGAGATCGAGTGAGAACGACTTAGATCGAGCGAGATCGAGTGAGATCGACTTAGATCGAGCGAGATCGAGTGAGAACGAGTGAGAACGACTTAGATCGAGCGAGATCGAGTGAGATCGACTTAGATCGAGTGAGATCGAGTGAGATCGACTGAGATCGAGCGAGATCGAGTGAGAACGACTGAGATCGAGCGAGATCGAGTGAGAACGACTGAGATCGACTTAGATCGAGCGAGATCGAGTGAGAACGACTTAGATCGAGCGAGATCGAGTGAGATCGACTTAGATCGAGCGAGATCGAGTGAGAACGACTTAGATCGAGCGAGATCGAGTGAGATCGACTTAGATCGAGTGAGATCGAGTGAGAACGACTTAGATCGAGCGAGATCGAGTGAGATCGACTTAGATCGAGCGAGAACGAGTGAGAACGAGTGAGAACGACTTAGATCGAGCGAGATCGAGTGAGATCGACTTAGATCGAGCGAGATCGAGTGA
This sequence comes from Eucyclogobius newberryi, assembly GCA_026437355.1. Taxonomy (NCBI): domain Eukaryota; kingdom Metazoa; phylum Chordata; class Actinopteri; order Gobiiformes; family Gobiidae; genus Eucyclogobius; species Eucyclogobius newberryi. The sequence continues at coordinate 1,159,872 of JAPEHP010000020.1, read as the reverse complement.
GAACGACTGAGATCGACTTAGATCGAGCAAGATCGAGTGAGATCGACTTAGATCGAGCGAGATCGAGTGAGATCGACTGAGATCGAGCGAGATCGAGTGAGAACGACTGAGATCGAGCGAGATCGAGTGAGAACGACTGAGATCGACTTAGATCGAGCGAGATCGAGTGAGAACGACTTAGATCGAGCGAGATCGAGTGAGATCGACTTAGATCGAGCGAGATCGAGTGAGAACGAGTGAGAACGACTTAGATCGAGCGAGATCGAGTGAGATCGACTTAGATCGAGTGAGATCGAGTGAGATCGACTTAGATCGAGCGAGATCGAGTGAGATCGACTTAGATCGAGCGAGATCGAGTGAGATCGACTTAGATCGAGTGAGATCGAGTGAGAACGACTTAGATCGAGCGAGATCGAGTGAGATCGACTTAGATCGAGTGAGATCGAGTGAGAACGACTGAGATCGACTTAGATCGAGCGAGATCGAGTGAGAACGACTTAGATCGAGTGAGATCGAGTGAGAACGACTTAGATCGAGCGAGATCGAGTGAGAACGACTTAGATCGAGCGAGATCGAGTGAGATCGACTTAGATCGAGTGAGATCGAGTGAGATCGACTTAGATCGAGCGAGAACGAGTGAGAACGAGTGAGAACGACTTAGATCGAGCGAGATCGAGTGAGAACGACTTAGATCGAGCGAGATCGAGTGAGATCGACTTAGATCGAGTGAGATCGAGTGAGATCGACTTAGATCGAGCGAGAACGAGTGAGAACGAGTGAGATCGAGTGAGATCGACTTAGATCGAGTGAGAACGAGTGACAACGAGTGAGAATCCCCGTTTCACGACTTTGTTCACGACTTTCTGGATCTGATTTCGCTCGTGTTTTTCTGAACGTCCGACAAACGCGACACATTTGAAATTTGATCAATTGTGTCGAGCGTGAAAGCGTTTGTCCTGAGATGATGGACAAGACCTGGTTTAGTCCTGGTTTAGTCCTGGTTTTGTCCTGGTTTAGTCCTGGTTTAGTCCTGGTTTTGTCCTGGTTTAGTCCTGGTTTAGTCCTGGTCCTGGTTTAGTCCTGGTTTAGTCCTGGTTTAGTTCTGGTTTTGTCCTGGTTTTGTCCTGGTTTAGTCCTGGTTTAGTCCTGGTTTTGTCCTGGTTTAGTCCTGGTTTAGTCCTGGTCCTGGTTTAGTCCTGGTTTAGTCCTGGTTTAGTTCTGGTTTAGACCTTGTTTAGTCCTGGTTTAGTCCTGGTTTAGTCCTGGTTTAGACCTTGTTTAGTCCTGGTTTAGTCCTGGTTTAGTCCTGGTTTAGTTCTGGTTTAGACCTTGTTTAGTCCTGGTTTAGTCCTGGTTTAGTCCTGGTTTAGTCCTGGTTTTGTCCTGGTTTAGTCCTGGTTTTGTCCTGGTTTAGTCCTGGTCCTGGTTTAGTCCTGGTTTAGTCCTGGTTTAGTCCTTGTTTAGACCTGGTTTAGTCCTGGTTTAGTCCTGGTTTAGTCCTGGTTTTGTCCTGGTTTAGTCTTGATTTAGACCTGGTTTAGTCCTGGTTTAGTCCTGGTTTAGTCCTGATTTAGACCTGGTTTAGTCCTGGTTTTGTCCTGGTTTAGTCCTGGTTTAGTCCTGGTTTAGACCTGGTTTAGTCCTGGTTTAGTCCTGGTCCTGGTTTAGTCCTGGTTTAGTCCTGGTTTAGTTCTGGTTTAGACCTTGTTTAGTCCTGGTTTAGTCCTGGTTTAGTCCTGGTTTAGTCCTGGTTTAGTCCTGGTTTTGTCCTGGTTTAGTCCTGGTTTTGTCCTGGTTTAGTCCTGGTCCTGGTTTAGTCCTGGTTTAGTCCTGGTTTAGTCCTTGTTTAGACCTGGTTTAGTCCTGGTTTAGTCCTGGTTTAGTCCTGGTTTTGTCCTGGTTTAGTCTTGATTTAGACCTGGTTTAGTCCTGGTTTAGTCCTGGTTTAGTCCTGGTTTAGTCCTGGTTTTGTCCTGGTTTAGTCTTGATTTAGACCTGGTTTAGTCCTGGTTTTGTCCTGGTTTAGACCTGGTTTAGTCCTGGTTTAGTCCTGGTCCTGGTTTAGTCCTGGTTTTGTCCTGGTTTAGTCCTGGTTTAGTCCTGGTTTAGACCTGGTTTAGTCCTGGTCCTGGTTTAGTCCTGGTTTAGTCCTGGTTTAGTCCTGGTTTAGTCCTGGTCCTGGTTTAGTCCTGGTTTAGTCCTGGTTTAGTCCTGGTTTAGACCTGGTTTTGACCTGGTTTAGTCCTGGTTTAGTCCTGGTTTAGTCCTGGTTTAGTCCTGGTTTAGACCTGGTTTAGTCCTGGTTTAGTCCTGGTTTAGTCCTGGTTTTGTCCTGGTTTAGTCTTGATTTAGACCTGGTTTAGTCCTGGTTTTGTCCTGGTTTAGACCTGGTTTAGTCCTGGTTTAGTCCTGGTTTAGTCCTGGTCCTGGTTTAGTCCTGGTTTAGTCCTGGTTTAGTCCTGGTTTAGTCCTGGTTTTGTCCTGGTTTAGTCCTGGTTTAGTCCTAGTTTTGTCCTGGTTTAGACCTGGTTTAGTCCTGGTTTAGTCCTGGTTTAGACCTGGTTTAGTCTTGGTTTAGTCCTGGTTTAGTCCTGGTCCTGGTTTAGTCCTGGTTTAGTCCTGGTTTAGTCCTGGTTTAGACCTGGTTTAGTCCTGGTTTAGTCCTGGTTTAGTCCTGGTTTTGTCCTGGTTTAGTCCTGGTTTAGTCCTGGTTTAGTCCTGATTTAGTCCTGGTTTAGTCCTGGTTTTATCCTGGTTTAGTCCTGGTTTAGACCTGGTTTAGTCCTGGTTTCGTCCTGGTTTAGTCCTGGTTTTGTCCTGGTTTAGTCTTGATTTAGACCTGGTTTAGTCCTGGTTTAGTCCTGGTTTAGTCCTGGTTTAGACCTGGTTTAATCCTGGTTTCGTCCTAGTTTAGATCTGGTTTAATCTTGGTTTAGTCCTGGTTTAGATCTGGTTTAGACCTGGTTTAGACCTGGTTTAGTCCTGGTTTAGTCTTGGTTTAGTCCTGGTTTAGACCTGGTTTAGTCCTGGTTTAGTCCTAGTTTAGATCTGGTTTAGTCCTGGTTTTGTCCTGGTTTAGTCCTGGTTTAGTCCTGATCCTGGTTTAGTCCTGGTTTAGTCCTGGTTTAGACCTGGTTTAGTCCTGGTTTAGTCCTGGTTTAGTCCTGGTTTAGTCCTGGTCCTGGTTTAGTCCTGGTTTAGTCCTGGTTTAGACCTGGTTTAGTCCTGGTTTAGTCCTGGTTTAGTCCTGATTTTGTCCTGGTTTAGTCTTGATTTAGACCTGGTTTGGTCCTGGTTTAGTCCTGGTTTAGTCCTGGTTTAGTCCTGGTTTAGTCCTGGTTTTGTCCTGGTTTAGACCTGGTTTAGTCCTGGTTTAGTCCTGGTTTAGTCCTGGTTTAGACCTCTAAACCAGGACTAAACCAGGACTAAACCAGGACCAGGACTAAACCAGGCCTAAACCAGGACTAAACCAGGTCTAAACCTGGTTTAGTCCTGGTTTAGTCCTGGTTTAGACCTGGTTTAGTCCTGGTCCTGGTTTAGTCCTGGTTTAGTCCTGGTTTAGTCCTGGTTTAGACCTGGTTTAGTCCTGGTTTAGTCCTGGTTTAGTCCTGGTTTAGACCTGGTTTAGTCCTGGTCCTGGTTTAGTCCTGGTTTAGTCCTGGTTTAGTCCTGGTTTAGTCCTGGTCCTGGTTTAGTCCTGGTTTAGTCCTGGTTTAGTCCTGGTTTAGACCTGGTTTTGACCTGGTTTAGTCCTGGTTTAGTCCTGGTTTAGTCCTGGTTTAGTCCTGGTTTAGACCTGGTTTAGTCCTGGTTTAGTCCTGGTTTAGTCCTGGTTTTGTCCTGGTTTAGTCTTGATTTAGACCTGGTTTAGTCCTGGTTTTGTCCTGGTTTAGACCTGGTTTAGTCCTGGTTTAGTCCTGGTTTAGTCCTGGTCCTGGTTTAGTCCTGGTTTAGTCCTGGTTTAGTCCTGGTTTAGTCCTGGTTTTGTCCTGGTTTAGTCCTGGTTTAGTCCTAGTTTTGTCCTGGTTTAGACCTGGTTTAGTCCTGGTTTAGTCCTGGTTTAGACCTGGTTTAGTCTTGGTTTAGTCCTGGTTTAGTCCTGGTCCTGGTTTAGTCCTGGTTTAGTCCTGGTTTAGTCCTGGTTTAGACCTGGTTTAGTCCTGGTTTAGTCCTGGTTTAGTCCTGGTTTTGTCCTGGTTTAGTCCTGGTTTAGTCCTGGTTTAGTCCTGATTTAGTCCTGGTTTAGTCCTGGTTTTATCCTGGTTTAGTCCTGGTTTAGACCTGGTTTAGTCCTGGTTTCGTCCTGGTTTAGTCCTGGTTTTGTCCTGGTTTAGTCTTGATTTAGACCTGGTTTAGTCCTGGTTTAGTCCTGGTTTAGTCCTGGTTTAGACCTGGTTTAATCCTGGTTTCGTCCTAGTTTAGATCTGGTTTAATCTTGGTTTAGTCCTGGTTTAGATCTGGTTTAGACCTGGTTTAGACCTGGTTTAGTCCTGGTTTAGTCTTGGTTTAGTCCTGGTTTAGACCTGGTTTAGTCCTGGTTTAGTCCTAGTTTAGATCTGGTTTAGTCCTGGTTTTGTCCTGGTTTAGTCCTGGTTTAGTCCTGATCCTGGTTTAGTCCTGGTTTAGTCCTGGTTTAGACCTGGTTTAGTCCTGGTTTAGTCCTGGTTTAGTCCTGGTTTAGTCCTGGTCCTGGTTTAGTCCTGGTTTAGTCCTGGTTTAGACCTGGTTTAGTCCTGGTTTAGTCCTGGTTTAGTCCTGGTTTTGTCCTGGTTTAGTCTTGATTTAGACCTGGTTTGGTCCTGGTTTAGTCCTGGTTTAGTCCTGGTTTAGTCCTGGTTTAGTCCTGGTTTTGTCCTGGTTTAGTCCTGGTTTAGTCCTGGTTTAGACCTCTAAACCAGGACTAAACCAGGACTAAACCAGGACCAGGACTAAACCAGGCCTAAACCAGGACTAAACCAGGTCTAAACCTGGTTTAGTCCTGGTTTAGTCCTGGTTTAGACCTGGTTTAGTCCTGGTTTAGTCCTGGTTTAGTCCTGGTCCTGGTTTAGTCCTGGTTTAGTCCTGGTTTAGTCCTGGTTTAGACCTGGTTTAGTCCTGGTTTAGTCCTGGTTTAGTCCTGGTTTAGTCCTGATTTAGACCTGGTTTAGACCTGGTTTAGTCCTGGTTTAGTCCTGGTTTAGACCTGGTTTAGTCCTGGTTTAGTCCTGGTTTAGTCCTGGTTTCGTCCTAGTTTAGATCTGGTTTAGACCTGGTTTAGACCTGGTTTAGACCTGGTTTAGTCCTGGTTTCGTCCTAGTTTAGATCTGGTTTAGTCCTGGTTTAGTCCTGGTTTAGTCCTGATTTTGACCTGGTTTAGTCCTGGTTTAGTCCTGGTTTAGTCTTGGTTTAGTCCTGGTTTAGACCTGGTTTAGTCCTGGTTTAGTCCTGATTTTGACCTGGTTTATTCCTGGTTTAGTCTTGGTTTAGTCCTGGTTTAGATCTGGTTTAGACCTGGTTTAGACCTGGTTTAGTCCTGGTTTAGTCTTGGTTTAGTCCTGGTTTAGACCTAGTTTAGATCTGGTTTAGTCCTGGTTTAGTCCTGATTTAGACCTGGTTTAGTCCTGGTTTAGTCCTAGTTTAGATCTGGTTTAGTCCTGGTTTAGTCCTAGTTTAGATCTGGTTTAGTCCTGGTTTAGATCTGGTTTAGACCTGGTTTAGACCTGGTTTAGACCTGGTTTAGTCCTGGTTTAGTCCTGGTTTAGATCTGGTTTAGAACTGGTTTAGACCTGGTTTAGTCCTGGTTTAGACCTGGTTTAGACCTGGTTTAGTCCTGGTTTAGACCTGGTTTAGACCTGGTTTAGTCCTGGTTTAGACCTGGTTTAGATCTGGTTTAGAACTGGTTTAGACCTGGTTTAGTCCTGGTTTAGTCCTGGTTTAGTCCTAGTTTAGATCTGGTTTAGTCCTGGTTTAGTCCTGGTTTAGTCCTAGTTTAGATCTGGTTTAGTCCTGGTTTAGATCTGGTTTAGACCTGGTTTAGACCTGGTTTGGACCTGGTTTAGTCCTGGTTTAGTCCTGGTTTAGAACTGGTTTAGACCTGGTTTAGACCTGGTTTATTCCTGGTTTAGACCTGGTTTAGACCTGGTTTAGTCCTGGTTTAGACCTGGTTTAGTCCTGGTTTGGACCTGGTTTAGACCTGGTTTAGTCCTGGTTTAGACCTGGTTTAGTCCTGGTTTGGACCTGGTTTAGACCTGGTTTAGACCTGGTTTAGTCCTGGTTTAGACCTGGTTTAGATCTGGTTTAGTCCTGGTTTAGACCTGGTTTAGATCTGGTTTAGAACTGGTTTAGACCTGGTTTAGTCCTAGTTTAGATCTGGTTTAGACCTGGTTTAGACCTGGTTTAGACCTGGTTTAGTCCTGGTTTAGTCCTGGTTTAGACCTGGTTTAGACCTGGTTTAGACCTGGTTTAGTCCTGGTTTAGTCCTGGTTTAGATCTGGTTTAGAACTGGTTTAGACCTGGTTTAGTCCTGGTTTAGACCTGGTTTAGACCTGGTTTAGTCCTGGTTTAGACCTGGTTTAGACCTGGTTTAGTCCTGGTTTAGACCTGGTTTAGATCTGGTTTAGAACTGGTTTAGACCTGGTTTAGTCCTGGTTTAGTCCTGGTTTAGTCCTAGTTTAGATCTGGTTTAGTCCTGGTTTAGTCCTGGTTTAGTCCTAGTTTAGATCTGGTTTAGTCCTGGTTTAGATCTGGTTTAGACCTGGTTTAGACCTGGTTTGGACCTGGTTTAGTCCTGGTTTAGTCCTGGTTTAGAACTGGTCTAGACCTGGTTTAGACCTGGTTTAGTCCTGGTTTAGACCTGGTTTAGACCTGGTTTAGTCCTGGTTTAGACCTGGTTTAGTCCTGGTTTGGACCTGGTTTAGACCTGGTTTAGTCCTGGTTTAGACCTGGTTTAGTCCTGGTTTGGACCTGGTTTAGACCTGGTTTAGACCTGGTTTAGTCCTGGTTTAGACCTGGTTTAGATCTGGTTTAGTCCTGGTTTAGACCTGGTTTAGATCTGGTTTAGAACTGGTTTAGACCTGGTTTAGTCCTAGTTTAGATCTGGTTTAGACCTGGTTTAGACCTGGTTTAGACCTGGTTTAGTCCTGGTTTAGTCCTGGTTTAGACCTGGTTTAGACCTGGTTTAGTCCTGGTTTAGACCTGGTTTAGTCCTGGTTTGGACCTGGTTTAGACCTGGTTTAGACCTGGTTTAGTCCTGGTTTAGACCTGGTTTAGACCTGGTTTAGTCCTGGTTTAGACCTGGTTTAGTCCTGGTTTGGACCTGGTTTAGACCTGGTTTAGTCCTGGTTTGGACCTGGTTTAGACCTGGTTTAGACCTGGTTTAGTCCTGGTTTAGACCTGGTTTAGACCTGGTTTAGTCCTGGTTTAGACCTGGTTTAGTCCTGGTTTGGACCTGGTTTAGACCTGGTTTAGACCTGGTTTAGTCCTGGTTTAGACCTGGTTTAGATCTGGTTTAGTCCTGGTTTAGACCTGGTTTAGATCTGGTTTAGAACTGGTTTAGAACTGGTTTAGAACTGGTTTAGACCTGGTTTAGATCTGGTTTAGAACTGGTTTAGAACTGGTTTAGACCTGGTTTAGTCAATCATTTGTTCTATTTAAATGTTTTTTTGTTTCCTTCTGTTTTCTCACGTTGTTGTTTCCTGTTATATTGAGTCTTATTTTTTTCACTTTTAAGGCAATTTTTTTTTTTTTTGCCATTTTTTGACTCGGAGTGACCGCCAGGGTCAAGGTTCAATAGTCCAAGGGTCAAGGTTCAACAGTCCAGGGGTCAAGGTTCAACAGTCCAGGGGTCAGGCTTCAACAGTCCAGGGGTCAGGCTTCAACAGTCCAGGGGTCAAGCTTCAACAGTCCAGGGGTCAAGGTTCAACAGTCCAGGGGTCAAGGTTCAACAGTCCAGGGGTCAAGGTTCAACAGTCCAGGGGTCAAGGTTCAACAGTCCAGGGGTCAGGCTTCAACAGTCTAGGGGTCAAGGTTCAACAGTCCAGGTGTCAAGCTTCAACAGTCCAGGGGTCAAGGTTCAACAGTCCAGGGGTCAGGCTTCAACAGTCCATGGGTCAAGGTTCAACAGTCCAGGGGTCAAGCTTCAACAGTCCAGCGTCAAGGTTCAACAGTCCAGGGGTCAAGGTTCAACAGTCCAGGGGTCAAGGTTCAACAGTCCAGGGGTCAAGGTTCAACAGTCCAGGGGTCAAGGTTCAACAGTCCAGGGGTCAAGTTTCAACAGTCCAGGGGTCAAGTTTCAACAGTCCAGGGGTCAAGTTTCAACAGTCCAAGGGTCAAGGTTCAACAGTCCAGGGGTCAGGCTTCAACAGTCTAGGGGTCAAGGTTCAACACTCCAGGGGTCAAGGTTCAACAGTCCAGGGGTCAAGTTTCAACAGTCCAAGGGTCAAGGTTCAACAGTCCAGGGGTCAGGCTTCAACAGTCTAGGGGTCAGGCTTCAACAGTCCAGGGGTCAAGTTTCAACAGTCCAGGGGTCAAGTTTCAACAGTCCAAGGGTCAAGGTTCAACAGTCCAGGGGTCAGGCTTCAACAGTCTAGGGGTCAAGGTTCAACAGTCCAGGGGTCAAGTTTCAACAGTCCAGGGGTCAAGGTTCAACAGTCCAGGGGTCAGGCTTCAACAGTCCAGGGGTCAAGGTTCAACAGTCCAGGGGTCAAGGTTCAACAGTCCAGGGGTCAAGCTTCAACAGTCCAGGGGTCAAGGTTCAACAGTCCAGGGGTCAGGCTTCAACAGTCCATGGGTCAAGGTTCAACAGTCCAGGGGTCAAGCTTCAACAGTCCAGGGGTCAAGCTTCAACAGTCCAGGGGTCAAGGTTCAACAGTCCAGGGGTCAAGGTTCAACAGTCCAGGGGTCAAGCTTCAACAGTCCAGGGGTCAGGCTTCAACAGTCCAGGGGTCAAGTTTCAACAGTCCAGGGGTCAAGTTTCAACAGTCCAAGGGTCAAGGTTCAACAGTCCAGGGGTCAGGCTTCAACAGTCTAGGGGTCAAGGTTCAACACTCCAGGGGTCAAGGTTCAACAATCCAGGGGTCAAGTTTCAACAGTTCAGGGGTCAAGGTTCAACAGTCCAGGGGTCAAGCTTCAACAGTCCAGGGGTCAAGGTTCAACAGTCCAGGGGTCAAGTTTCAACAGTCCAGGGGTCAAGGTTCAACAGTCCAGGGGTCAAGGTTCAACAGTCCAGGGGTCAAGCTTCAACAGTCCAGGGGTCAAGCTTCAACAGTCCAGGGGTCAAGGTTCAACAGTCCAGGAGTCAAGTTTCAACAGTCCAGGGGTCAAGGTTCAACAGTCCAGGGGTCAAGGTTCAACAGTCCAGGGGTCAAGGTTCAACAGTCCAGGGGTCAAGCTTCAACAGTCCAGGGGTCAAGCTTCAACAGTCCAGGGGTCAAGGTTCAACAGTCCAGGGGTCAAGGTTCAACAGTCCAGGGGTCAAGGTTCAACAGTCCAGGGGTCAGGCTTCAACAGTCCAGGGGTCAAGGTTCAACAGTCCAGGGGTCAGGCTACAACAGTCCAGGGGTCAAGGTTCAACAGTCCAGGGGTCAGGCTACAACAGTCCAGGGGTCAAGGTTCAACAGGGTTCAACTCGCTCAGTCATAAACGTGTCGTGTGTTTGTGAAAAACAGTTCTCTGAACGTGAAAGAAACGTCCGATTTCCTCCTCTCTGTAACTCCGCCCCCTGCTGCTCCTCCTCTCTGTAATGGCTCCTCTCTGTAACTCCGCCCCCTGCTGCTCCTCCTCTCTGTAATGGCTCCTCCTCTCTGTAACTCCGCCCCCTGCTGCTCCTCCTCTCTGTAATGGCTCCTCCTCTCTGTAACTCCGCCCCCTGCTGCTCTTCCTCTCTGTAATGGCTCCTCCTCTCTGTAACTCCGCCCCCTGCTGCTCCTCCTCTCTGTAATGGCTCCTCCTCTCTGTAACTCCGCCCCCTGCTGCTCCTCCTCTCTGTAATGGCTCCTCCTCTCTGTAACTCCGCCCCCTGCTGCTCCTCCTCTCTGTAATGGCTCCTCCTCTCTGTAACTCCGCCCCCTGCTGCTCCTCCTCTCTGTAATGGCTCCTCCTCTCTGTAACTCCGCCCCCTGCTGCTCCTCCTCTCTGTAATGGCTCCTCCTCTCTGTAACTCCGCCCCCTGCTGCTCCTCCTCTCTGTAATGGCTCCTCTCTGTAACTCCGCCCCCTGCTGCTCCTCCTCTCTGTAATGGCTCCTCCTCTCTGTAACTCCGCCCCCTGCTGCTCCTCCTCTCTGTAATGGCTCCTCTCTGTAACTCCGCCCCCTGCTGCTCCTCCTCTCTGTAATGGCTCCTCCTCTCTGTAACTCCGCCCCCTGCTGCTCTTCCTCTCTGTAATGGCTCCTCCTCTCTGTAACTCCGCCCCCTGCTGCTCCTCCTCTCTGTAATGGCTCCTCTCTGTAACTCCGCCCCCTGCTGCTCCTCCTCTCTGTAATGGCTCCTCCTCTCTGTAACTCCGCCCCCTGCTGCTCCTCCTCTCTGTAATGGCTCCTCTCTGTAACTCCGCCCCCTGCTGCTCCTCCTCTCTGTAATGGCTCCTCCTCTCTGTAACTCCGCCCCCTGCTGCTCCTCCTCTCTGTAATGGCTCCTCTCTGTAACTCCGCCCCCTGCTGCTCCTCCTCTCTGTAATGGCTCCTCCTCTCTGTAACTCCGCCCCCTGCTGCTCCTCCTCTCTGTAATGGCTCCTCTCTGTAACTCCGCCCCCTGCTGCTCCTCCTCTCTGTAATGGCTCCTCCTCTCTGTAACTCCGCCCCCTGCTGCTCCTCCTCTCTGTAATGGCTCCTCTCTGTAACTCCGCCCCCTGCCGCCTCAGGCCTGAAGACCATCGTTGGCGCTCTGATCCAGTCGGTGAAGAAGCTCGGGGACGTGATGATCCTCACTGTCTTCTGTCTCAGTGTCTTCGCTCTCATTGGTCTGCAGCTCTTCATGGGAAACCTACGACAGGTAAGTGACTCCGCCCCCTGTCGGTGACTCCGCCCCCTGCAGAGATCACATCCACTGACACATTTGTAATGATCAGAACGACTCTCCAGGGTTTCAATGCACTGTTGTGAACGACCGGGAGGTGAATCTGGAACCTGTTTGTCCCTCTAACTCTTTTGTCCTGACAGAGACATAAGGGACAGAGACATAAGGGACAGAGACATAAGGGGCAGAGACACAAGGGACGGAGAGATAAGGGGCAGAGACATAGGGGACAGAGACATAAGGAGCAGAGACACAAGGGACGGAGACATAAGGGGCAGAAACATAGGGGACAGAGACATAAGGGACAGAGACATAAGGGACAGAGACATAAGGGACAGAGACATAAGGGACAGAAACATAAGGGACAGAGACATAAGGGGCAGAGACACAAGGGACGGAGACATAAGGGGCAGAGACATAGGGGACAGAGACATAAGGGACAGAGACATAAGGGACAAAGACATAAGGGACAGAGACATAAGGGACAGAAACATAAAGGACAGAGACATAAGGGATAGAGACATAAGGGACAGAGACATAAGGGACAGAGACATAAGGGACAGAGACATAAGGGGCAGAGACATAGGGGACAGAGACATAAGGGACAGAGACATAAGGGACAGAAACATAAAGGACAGAGACATAAGGGATAGAGACATAAGGGACAGAGACATAAGGGACAAAGACATAAGGGGCAGAGACATAAAGGACAGAGACATAAGGGGCAGAGACACAAGGGGCAGAGACACAAGGGACAGAGACATAAGGGACAGAGACATAAGGGACAGAGACATAAGGGACAGAAACATAAAGGACAGAGACATAAGGGATAGAGACATAAGGGACAGAGACATAAGGGGCAGAGACATAAGGGGCAGAGACATAGGGGACAGAGACATAAGGGACAGAGACATAAGGGACAGAAACATAAAGGACAGAGACATAAGGGATAGAGACATAAGGGACAGAGACATAAGGGACAGAGACATAAGGGGCAGAGACATAAGGGACAGAGACATAAGGGGCAGAGACATAAGGGACATAGACATAATGGGCAGAGACATAAGGGGCAGAGACATAAGGGACAGAGACATAAGGGGCAGAGACATAAGGGACAGAGACATATGGGACAGAAACATAAAGGACAGAGACATAAGGGACAGAGACATAAGGGACAGAGACACAAGGGACAGAGACACAAGGGACAGAGACATAAGGGACAGAGACATAAGGGACAGAAACATAAAGGACAGAGACATAAGGGATAGAGACATAAGGGACAGAGACATAAGGGACAGAGACATAAGGGGCAGACTCATAAGGGACAGAGACATAAGGGGCAGAGACATAAGGGGCAGAGACATAAGGGACAGAGACATAAGGGAAAGAGACATAAGGGACAGAGACATAAGGGACAGAGACATAAGGGACAGAGACAAACGAGGCAGAGACATACGAGGCAGAGACATAAGGGGCAGAGACATAAGGGACAGAGACATAAGAGGCAGAGACATAAGGGGCAGAGACATAAGGGACAGAGACATAAGGGAAAGATACATAAGGGACAGAGACATAAGGGGCAGAAACATAAGGGACAGAGACATAAGGGACAGAGACATACGAGGCAGAGACATACGAGGCAGAGACATAAGGGGCAGAGACATAAGGGGCAGAGACATAAGGGACAGAGACATAAGAGGCAGAGACATAAGGGACAGAGACATAAGGGACAGAGACATAAGGGACAGAAACATAAGGGACAGAAACATAAAGGACAGAGACAGAAGGGACAGAGACAGAAGGGACAGAGACATAAGGGGCAGAAACATAAGGGACAGAAACATAAGGGACAGAGACATAAGGGACAGAGACATAAGGAATAAATACAGCCTTCTCTGTTCTGTTTCCCCTTTGTCCCTTTTGTCCTGCTTTTTGCTTCTCTCCACTCTGTTAAGAACCCAAGCGGGGAATCCACAGCTGAAAGAGCATTCTGGACCTGTTTTTCCTCTTGTCCTCCTCACTGTAGGACACCTCCTCTTGTCCTCCTCACTGTAGGACACCTCCTCTTGTCCTCCTCACTGTAGGACACCTCCTCTTGTCCTCCTCACTGTAGGACACCTCCTCTTGTCCTCTGAACTGGTGGACACCTCCTCTTGTCCTTTGAGCTGGTGGGCTCTTCCTCTTGTCCTCTGAGCTGGTGGACACCTCCTCTTGTCCTCTGAGCTGGTGGACACCTCCTCTTGTCCTCTGAGCTGGTGGGCTCCTCCTCTTGTCCTCTGAACTGGTGGGCTCCTCCTCTTGTCCTTTGAGCTGGTGGACACCTCCTCTTGTCCTTTGAGCTGGTGGACACCTCCTCTTGTCCTCTGAGCTGGTGGACACCTCCTCTTGTCCTTTGAGCTGGTGGGCTCCTCCTCTTGTCCTCTGAGCTGGTGGACACCTCTTGTCCTCTGAGCTGGTGGACACCTCCTCTTGTCCTCTGAGTTGGTGGACACCTCCTCTTGTCCTCCTCGCTGTAGGACACCTCCTCGCTGTAGGACACCTCCTCTTGTCCTCCTCGCTGTAGGACACCTCCTCGCTGTAGGACACCTCCTCGCTGTAGGACACCTCCTCTTGTCCTCCTCGCTGTAGGACACCTCCTCGCTGTAGGACACCTCCTCGCTGTAGGACACCTCCTCTTGTCCTCCTCGCTGTAGGACACCTCCTCGCTGTAGGACACCTCCTCTTGTCCTCCTCGCTGTAGGACACCTCCTCGCTGTAGGACACCTCCTCGCTGTAGGACACCTCCTCGCTGTAGGACACCTCCTCTTGTCCTCCTCGCTGTAGGACACCTCCTCGCTGTAGGACACCTCCTCGCTGTAGGACACCTCCTCTTGTCCTCCTCGCTGTAGGACACCTCCTCGCTGTAGGACACCTCCTCTTGTCCTCCTCGCTGTAGGACACCTCCTCGCTGTAGGACACCTCCTCGCTGTAGGACACCTCCTCTTGTCCTCCTCGCTGTAGGACACCTCCTCGCTGTAGGACACCTCCTCGCTGTAGGACACCTCCTCTTGTCCTCCTCGCTGTAGGACACCTCCTCGCTGTAGGACACCTCCTCTTGTCCTCCTCGCTGTAGGACACCTCCTCGCTGTAGGACACCTCCTCTTGTCCTCCTCGCTGTAGGACACCTCCTCGCTGTAGGACACCTCCTCGCTGTAGGACACCTCCTCTTGTCCTCCTCGCTGTAGGACACCTCCTCGCTGTAGGACACCTCCTCGCTGTAGGACACCTCCTCTTGTCCTCCTCGCTGTAGGACACCTCCTCGCTGTAGGACACCTCCTCGCTGTAGGACACCTCCTCTTGTCCTACTCGCTGTAGGACACCTCCTCGCTGTAGGACACCTCCTCTTGTCCTCCTCGCTGTAGGACACCTCCTCGCTGTAGGACACCTCCTCTTGTCCTCCTCGCTGTAGGACACCTCCTCTTGTCCTCCTCGCTGTAGGACACCTCCTCGCTGTAGGACACCTCCTCTTGTCCTCCTCGCTGTAGGACACCTCCTCGCTGTAGGACACCTCCTCTTGTCCTCCTCGCTGTAGGACACCTCCTCTTGTCCTCCTCGCTGTAGAACACCTCCTCGCTGTAGGACACCTCCTCTTGTCCTCCTCGCTGTAGGACACCTCCTCTTGTCCTCCTCGCTGTAGGACACCTCCTCGCTGTAGGACACCTCCTCTTGTCCTCCTCGCTGTAGGACACCTCCTCGCTGTAGGACACCTCCTCTTGTCCTCCTCGCTGTAGGACACCTCCTCGCTGTAGGACACCTCCTCTTGTCCTCCTCGCTGTAGGACACCTCCTCGCTGTAGGACACCTCCTCTTGTCCTCCTCGCTGTAGGACACCTCCTCGCTGTAGGACACCTCCTCGCTGTAGGACACCTCCTCTTGTCCTCCTCGCTGTAGGACACCTCCTCGCTGTAGGACACCTCCTCTTGTCCTCCTCGCTGTAGGACACCTCCTCGCTGTAGGACACCTCCTCGCTGTAGGACACCTCCTCTTGTCCTCCTCGCTGTAGGACACCTCCTCGCTGTAGGACACCTCCTCTTGTCCTCCTCGCTGTAGGACACCTCCTCGCTGTAGGACACCTCCTCTTGTCCTCCTCGCTGTAGGACACCTCCTCGCTGTAGGACACCTCCTCTTGTCCTCCTCGCTGTAGGACACCTCCTCGCTGTAGGACACCTCCTCTTGTCCTCCTCGCTGTAGGACACCTCCTCGCTGTAGGACACCTCCTCGCTGTAGGACACCTCCTCTTGTCCTCCTCGCTGTAGGACACCTCCTCGCTGTAGGACACCTCCTCGCTGTAGGACACCTCCTCTTGTCCTCCTCGCTGTAGGACACCTCCTCGCTGTAGGACACCTCCTCTTGTCCTCCTCGCTGTAGGACACCTCCTCGCTGTAGGACACCTCCTCTTGTCCTCCTCGCTGTAGGACACCTCCTCGCTGTAGGACACCTCCTCGCTGTAGGACACCTCCTCTTGTCCTCCTCGCTGTAGGACACCTCCTCGCTGTAGGACACCTCCTCGCTGTAGGACACCTCCTCTTGTCCTCCTCGCTGTAGGACACCTCCTCGCTGTAGGACACCTCCTCTTGTCCTCCTCGCTGTAGGACACCTCCTCGCTGTAGGACACCTCCTCTTGTCCTCCTCGCTGTAGGACACCTCCTCTTGTCCTCCTCGCTGTAGGACACCTCCTCGCTGTAGGACACCTCCTCTTGTCCTCCTCGCTGTAGGACACCTCCTCGCTGTAGGACACCTCCTCTTGTCCTCCTCGCTGTAGGACACCTCCTCGCTGTAGGACACCTCCTCTTGTCCTCCTCGCTGTAGGACACCTCCTCGCTGTAGGACACCTCCTCTTGTCCTCCTCGCTGTAGGACACCTCCTCGCTGTAGGACACCTCCTCTTGTCCTCCTCGCTGTAGGACACCTCCTCGCTGTAGGACACCTCCTCGCTGTAGGACACCTCCTCTTGTCCTCCTCGCTGTAGGACACCTCCTCGCTGTAGGACACCTCCTCGCTGTAGGACACCTCCTCGCTGTAGGACACCTCCTCTTGTCCTCCTCGCTGTAGGACACCTCCTCGCTGTAGGACACCTCCTCTTGTCCTCCTCGCTGTAGGACACCTCCTCGCTGTAGGACACCTCCTCGCTGTAGGACACCTCCTCTTGTCCTCCTCGCTGTAGGACACCTCCTCGCTGTAGGACACCTCCTCGCTGTAGGACACCTCCTCTTGTCCTCCTCGCTGTAGGACACCTCCTCGCTGTAGGACACCTCCTCTTGTCCTCCTCGCTGTAGGACACCTCCTCGCTGTAGGACACCTCCTCTTGTCCTCCTCGCTGTAGGACACCTCCTCGCTGTAGGACACCTCCTCTTGTCCTCCTCGCTGTAGGACACCTCCTCGCTGTAGGACACCTCCTCTTGTCCTCCTCGCTGTAGGACACCTCCTCTTGTCCTCCTCGCTGTAGGACACCTCCTCGCTGTAGGACACCTCCTCTTGTCCTCCTCGCTGTAGGACACCTCCTCGCTGTAGGACACCTCCTCTTGTCCTCCTCGCTGTAGGACACCTCCTCTTGTCCTCCTCGCTGTAGGACACCTCCTCGCTGTAGGACACCTCCTCTTGTCCTCCTCGCTGTAGGACACCTCCTCGCTGTAGGACACCTCCTCTTGTCCTCCTCGCTGTAGGACACCTCCTCGCTGTAGGACACCTCCTCTTGTCCTCCTCGCTGTAGGACACCTCCTCGCTGTAGGACACCTCCTCTTGTCCTCCTCGCTGTAGGACACCTCCTCGCTGTAGGACACCTCCTCGCTGTAGGACACCTCCTCGCTGTAGGACACCTCCTCTTGTCCTCCTCGCTGTAGGACACCTCCTCGCTGTAGGACACCTCCTCTTGTCCTCCTCGCTGTAGGACACCTCCTCGCTGTAGGACACCTCCTCGCTGTAGGACACCTCCTCTTGTCCTCCTCGCTGTAGGACACCTCCTCGCTGTAGGACACCTCCTCGCTGTAGGACACCTCCTCTTGTCCTCCTCGCTGTAGGACACCTCCTCGCTGTAGGACACCTCCTCTTGTCCTCCTCGCTGTAGGACACCTCCTCGCTGTAGGACACCTCCTCTTGTCCTCCTCGCTGTAGGACACCTCCTCGCTGTAGGACACCTCCTCTTGTCCTCCTCGCTGTAGGACACCTCCTCTTGTCCTCCTCGCTGTAGGACACCTCCTCGCTGTAGGACACCTCCTCTTGTCCTCCTCGCTGTAGGACACCTCCTCTTGTCCTCCTCGCTGTAGGACACCTCCTCGCTGTAGGACACCTCCTCTTGTCCTCCTCGCTGTAGGACACCTCCTCGCTGTAGGACACCTCCTCTTGTCCTCCTCGCTGTAGGACACCTCCTCTTGTCCTCCTCGCTGTAGGACACCTCCTCGCTGTAGGACACCTCCTTTTGTCCTCCTCGCTGTAGGACACCTCCTCTTGTCCTCCTCGCTGTAGGACACCTCCTCGCTGTAGGACACCTCCTCTTGTCCTCCTCGCTGTAGGACACCTCCTCGCTGTAGGACACCTCCTCTTGTCCTCCTCGCTGTAGGACACCTCCTCGCTGTAGGACACCTCCTCTTGTCCTCCTCGCTGTAGGACACCTCCTCGCTGTAGGACACCTCCTCTTGTCCTCCTCGCTGTAGGACACCTCCTCGCTGTAGGACACCTCCTCGCTGTAGGACACCTCCTCTTGTCCTCCTCGCTGTAGGACACCTCCTCGCTGTAGGACACCTCCTCTTGTCCTCCTCGCTGTAGGACACCTCCTCGCTGTAGGACACCTCCTCGCTGTAGGACACCTCCTCTTGTCCTCCTCGCTGTAGGACACCTCCTCGCTGTAGGACACCTCCTCGCTGTAGGACACCTCCTCTTGTCCTCCTCGCTGTAGGACACCTCCTCGCTGTAGGACACCTCCTCGCTGTAGGACACCTCCTCTTGTCCTCCTCGCTGTAGGACACCTCCTCGCTGTAGGACACCTCCTCTTGTCCTCCTCGCTGTAGGACACCTCCTCGCTGTAGGACACCTCCTCTTGTCCTCCTCGCTGTAGGACACCTCCTCGCTGTAGGACACCTCCTCTTGTCCTCCTCGCTGTAGGACACCTCCTCGCTGTAGGACACCTCCTCGCTGTAGGACACCTCCTCTTGTCCTCCTCGCTGTAGGACACCTCCTCGCTGTAGGACACCTCCTCTTGTCCTCCTCGCTGTAGGACACCTCCTCGCTGTAGGACACCTCCTCGCTGTAGGACACCTCCTCTTGTCCTCCTCGCTGTAGGACACCTCCTCGCTGTAGGACACCTCCTCGCTGTAGGACACCTCCTCTTGTCCTCCTCGCTGTAGGACACCTCCTCGCTGTAGGACACCTCCTCTTGTCCTCCTCGCTGTAGGACACCTCCTCGCTGTAGGACACCTCCTCTTGTCCTCCTCGCTGTAGGACACCTCCTCGCTGTAGGACACCTCCTCTTGTCCTCCTCGCTGTAGGACACCTCCTCGCTGTAGGACACCTCCTCTTGTCCTCCTCGCTGTAGGACACCTCCTCTTGTCCTCCTCGCTGTAGGACACCTCCTCGCTGTAGGACACCTCCTCTTGTCCTCCTCGCTGTAGGACACCTCCTCGCTGTAGGACACCTCCTCTTGTCCTCCTCGCTGTAGGACACCTCCTCTTGTCCTCCTCGCTGTAGGACACCTCCTCGCTGTAGGACACCTCCTCTTGTCCTCCTCGCTGTAGGACACCTCCTCTTGTCCTCCTCGCTGTAGGACACCTCCTCGCTGTAGGACACCTCCTCTTGTCCTCCTCGCTGTAGGACACCTCCTCGCTGTAGGACACCTCCTCTTGTCCTCCTCGCTGTAGGACACCTCCTCGCTGTAGGACACCTCCTCTTGTCCTCCTCGCTGTAGGACACCTCCTCGCTGTAGGACACCTCCTCGCTGTAGGACACCTCCTCTTGTCCTCCTCGCTGTAGGACACCTCCTCGCTGTAGGACACCTCCTCGCTGTAGGACACCTCCTCTTGTCCTCCTCGCTGTAGGACACCTCCTCGCTGTAGGACACCTCCTCGCTGTAGGACACCTCCTCTTGTCCTCCTCGCTGTAGGACACCTCCTCGCTGTAGGACACCTCCTCTTGTCCTCCTCGCTGTAGGACACCTCCTCGCTGTAGGACACCTCCTCTTGTCCTCCTCGCTGTAGGACACCTCCTCGCTGTAGGACACCTCCTCTTGTCCTCCTCGCTGTAGGACACCTCCTCGCTGTAGGACACCTCCTCGCTGTAGGACACCTCCTCGCTGTAGGACACCTCCTCTTGTCCTCCTCGCTGTAGGACACCTCCTCGCTGTAGGACACCTCCTCTTGTCCTCCTCGCTGTAGGACACCTCCTCGCTGTAGGACACCTCCTCGCTGTAGGACACCTCCTCTTGTCCTCCTCGCTGTAGGACACCTCCTCGCTGTAGGACACCTCCTCGCTGTAGGACACCTCCTCTTGTCCTCCTCGCTGTAGGACACCTCCTCGCTGTAGGACACCTCCTCTTGTCCTCCTCGCTGTAGGACACCTCCTCGCTGTAGGACACCTCCTCTTGTCCTCCTCGCTGTAGGACACCTCCTCGCTGTAGGACACCTCCTCTTGTCCTCCTCGCTGTAGGACACCTCCTCGCTGTAGGACACCTCCTCTTGTCCTCCTCGCTGTAGGACACCTCCTCTTGTCCTCCTCGCTGTAGGACACCTCCTCGCTGTAGGACACCTCCTCTTGTCCTCCTCGCTGTAGGACACCTCCTCGCTGTAGGACACCTCCTCTTGTCCTCCTCGCTGTAGGACACCTCCTCTTGTCCTCCTCGCTGTAGGACACCTCCTCGCTGTAGGACACCTCCTCTTGTCCTCCTCGCTGTAGGACACCTCCTCTTGTCCTCCTCGCTGTAGGACACCTCCTCGCTGTAGGACACCTCCTCTTGTCCTCCTCGCTGTAGGACACCTCCTCGCTGTAGGACACCTCCTCTTGTCCTCCTCGCTGTAGGACACCTCCTCGCTGTAGGACACCTCCTCTTGTCCTCCTCGCTGTAGGACACCTCCTCGCTGTAGGACACCTCCTCGCTGTAGGACACCTCCTCTTGTCCTCCTCGCTGTAGGACACCTCCTCGCTGTAGGACACCTCCTCGCTGTAGGACACCTCCTCTTGTCCTCCTCGCTGTAGGACACCTCCTCGCTGTAGGACACCTCCTCGCTGTAGGACACCTCCTCTTGTCCTCCTCGCTGTAGGACACCTCCTCGCTGTAGGACACCTCCTCGCTGTAGGACACCTCCTCTTGTCCTCCTCGCTGTAGGACACCTCCTCGCTGTAGGACACCTCCTCGCTGTAGGACACCTCCTCTTGTCCTCCTCGCTGTAGGACACCTCCTCGCTGTAGGACACCTCCTCTTGAGTCAGTCGTATATAATCGTGTGTTGAAGCCCTGGAGAGGTCGAGGCCCAGGTCATCAGTGATGAGGGAGCTAAAGTCAGGTTCCAACAGGCTGTAGACCACGCCCCCTGCAGGGGGGTCCCGCCCAGTGGGGAAACGAGGAGGCGGCTCCAAGTCCATGACTAATGATGTCATGTTTCCCCCACATGCCCCGCCCTCCCACACCACATGCCCCGCCCTCTTTACACCACACCCTCTTTACACCACATGCCCCGCCCTCTTTACACCACACCCTCTTTACACCACATGCCCCGCCCTCTTTACACCACACCCTCTTTACACCACATGCCCCGCCCTCTTTACACCACACCCTCTTTACACCACATGCCCCGCCCTCTTTACACCACACCCTCTTTTCCCCGCATGCCCCGCCCTCTTTACACCACACCCTCTTTACACCACATGCCCCGCCCTCTTTACACCACACCCTCTTTACACCACATGCCCCGCCCTCTTTACACCAAACCCTCTTTACACCACATGCCCCGCCCTCTTTACACCACACCCTCTTTTCCCCACATGCCCCGCCCTCTTTACACCACACCCTCTTTACACCACATGCCCCGCCCTCTTTACACCACACCCTCTTTACACCACATGCCCCGCCCTCTTTACACCACACCCTCTTTACACCACATGCCCCGCCCTCTTTACACCACACCCTCTTTTCCCCACATGCCCCGTCCTCTTCTCCGTAACGCCCCGCCCTCTTGGTGTGATTGGCCGCTCAGAAGTGCGTGCGTTCCACGGCTCACTGCTTCCACACAAACGTGACGGTGGCAGGTTTACCTCACAACCTTCACCCGCCGGACCTGATCCTGCCGCCGGGACTCGACCCGCGCCTGCTGCCGTCCACAGAAGGGCTCCCCCCACTGGCCGACTTCAGCAACAGCACCACAGTCTTCTACTGCAACAACAAGACCTGGGCCTCGCTCCAGAACTTCATCAACTCTGAGGGTGAGTCCTGGTTTAGTCCTGGTTTAGTCCTGGTTTAGTCCTGGTTTAGTCCTGGTTTAGACCTGGTTTAGACCTGGTTTAGTCCTGGTTTAGACCTGGTTTAGTCCTGGTTTAGTCCTGGTTTAGTCCTGGTTTAGTCCTGGTTTAGTCCTGGTCTAGTCCTGGTTTAGACCTGGTTTAGTCCTGGTTTAGACCTGGTTTAGACCTGGTTTAGTCCTGGTTTAGTCCTGGTTTAGTCCTGGTCTAGTCCTGGTTTAGACCTGGTTTAGACCTGGTTTAGTCCTGGTTTAGTCCTGGTCTAGTCCTGGTATAGTCCTGGTTTAGACCTGGTTTAGACCTGGTTTAGTCCTGGTTTAGTCCTGGTTTAGTCCTGGTTTAGTCCTGGTTTAGTCCTGGTCTAGTCCTGGTTTAGACCTGGTTTAGTCCTGGTTTAGTCCTGGTCTAGTCCTGGTCTAGTCCTGGTTTAGTCCTGGTTTAGTCCTGGTTTAGTCCTGGTTTAGACCTGGTTTAGACCTGGTTTAGTCCTGGTTTAGTCCTGGTTTAGTCCTGGTTTAGACCTGGTTTAGTCCTGGTTTAGTCCTGGTTTAGTCCTGGTTTAGACCTGGTTTAGACCTGGTTTAGTCCTGGTTTAGTCCTGGTTTAGACCTGGTTTAGACCTGGTTTAGTCCTGGTTTAGTCCTGGTTTAGACCTAGTTTAGTCCTGGTTTAGTCCTGGTTTAGTCCTGGTTTAGACCTGGTTTAGACCTGGTTTAGTCCTGGTTTAGACCTGGTTTAGACCTGGTTTAGACCTGGTTTAGACCTGGTTTAGTCCTGGTTTAGTCCTGGTGTAGACCTGGTTTAGACCTGGTTTAGTCCTGGTTTAGTCCTGGTCTAGTCCTGGTTTAGTCCTGGTTTAGACCTGGTTTAGTCCTGGTTTAGTCCTGGTTTAGTCCTGGTCTAGTCCTGGTATAGTCCTGGTTTAGTCCTGGTTTAGACCTGGTTTAGTCCTGGTTTAGTCCTGGTTTAGTCCTGGTTTAGACCTGGTTTAGACCTGGTTTAGTCCTGGTTTAGACCTGGTTTAGACCTGGTTTAGTCCTGGTTTATTCCTGGTTTATTCCTGGTTTAGACCTGGTTTAGACCTGGTTTAGTCCTGGTTTAGACCTGGTTTAGTCCTGGTTTAGACCTGGTTTAGACCTGGTTTAGTCCTGGTTTAGTCCTGGTTTAGTCCTGGTTTAGACCTGGTTTAGACCTGTTTAGTCCTGGTTTAGACCTGGTTTAGACCTGGTTTAGTCCTGGTTTAGACCTGGTTTAGACCTGGTTTAGACCTGGTTTAGTCCTGGTATAGTCCTGCTTTAGTCCTGGTTTAGACCTGGTTTAGTCCTGGTTTAGTCCTGGTTTAGTCCTGGTTTAGACCTGGTTTAGTCCTGGTTTAGTCCTGGTTTAGTCCTGCTTTAGTCCTGGTTTAGTCCTGCTTTAGTCCTGGTTTAGACCTGGTTTAGACCTGGTTTAGTCCTGGTTTAGTCCTGGTTTAGTCCTGGTTTAGACCTGGTTTAGTCCTGGTTTAGTCCTGGTTTAGACCTGGTTTAGACCTGGTTTAGACCTGGTTTAGTCCTGGTTTAGTCCTGGTTTAGTCCTGGTTTAGTCCTGGTTTAGACCTGGTTTAGTCCTGGTTTAGACCTGGTTTAGTCCTGGTTTAGACCTGGTTTAGTCCTGGTTTAGTCCTGGTTTAGACCTGGTTTAGTCCTGGTTTAGTCCTGGTTTAGACCTGGTTTAGACCTGGTTTAGACCTGGTTTAGTCCTGGTTTAGTCCTGGTTTAGTCCTGGTTTAGTCCTGGTTTAGACCTGGTTTAGTCCTGGTTTAGACCTGGTTTAGACCTGGTTTAGACCTGGTTTAGACCTGGTTTAGTCCTGGTTTAGACCTGGTTTAGTCCTGGTTTAGACCTGGTTTAGTCCTGGTTTAGTCTTGGTTTAGTCCTGGTTTAGACCTGGTTTAGACCTGTTTAGTCCTGGTTTAGACCTGGTTTAGACCTGGTTTAGTCCTGGTTTAGACCTGGTTTAGACCTGGTTTAGACCTTGTTTAGTCCTGGTATAGTCCTGGTTTAGTCCTGGTTTAGACCTGGTTTAGTCCTGGTTTAGACCTGGTTTAGTCCTGGTTTAGACCTGGTTTAGTCCTGGTTTAGTCCTGGTTTAGTCCTGGTTTAGACCTGGTTTAGTCCTGGTTTAGTCCTGGTTTAGTCCTGGTTTAGTCCTGGTTTAGTCCTGGTTTAGTCCTGGTTTAGAGTTGGTTTAGTCCTGGTTTAAACCTGGTTTAGTCCTGGTGAGCTGTACACAGCTCTAAAGTCTCTAAAATACTGACACTTTTCAAGTTTTTTTCTAACTTAACTTTGTCTTTTATTTATTCTTCAGAAAACTTCTACAAAGAAGAAGGAGCCAAAGACGCCTTAATCTGTGGAAACAGCAGCGACGCCGGGTAAGAAACTCAGCAGGACTAAAGCAGGACTAAAGCAGGTCTAAAGCAGGACTAAAGCAGGACTAAAGCAGGTCTAAACCAGGTCTAAACCAGGTCTAAACCAGGACTAAACCAGGTCTAAACCAGGACTAAACCAGGACTAAAGCAGGACTAAAGCAGGTCTAAAGCAGGACTAAAGCAGGTCTAAAGCAGGACTAAAGCAGGTCTAAAGCAGGACTAAAGCAGGACTAAAGCAGGACTAAAGCAGGTCTAAAGCAGGTCTAAAGCAGGACTAAAGCAGGACTAAAGCAGGACTAAAGCAGGTCTAAAGCAGGACTAAAGCAGGACTAAAGCAGGTCTAAAGCAGGACTAAAGCAGGACTAAAGCAGGTCTAAAGCAGGACTAAAGCAGGTCTAAAGCAGGACTAAAGCAGGTCTAAAGCAGGTCTAAAGCAGGACTAAAGCAGGACTAAAGCAGGACTAAAGCAGGACTAAAGCAGGACTAAAGCAGGTCTAAAGCAGGACTAAAGCAGGTCTAAAGCAGGACTAAAGCAGGACTAAAGCAGGTCTAAAGCAGGACTAAAGCAGGACTAAAGCAGGTCTAAAGCAGGACTAAAGCAGGTCTAAAGCAGGACTAAAGCAGGTCTAAAGCAGGTCTAAAGCAGGTCTAAAGCAGGACTAAAGCAGGACTAAAGCAGGTCTAAAGCAGGTCTAAAGCAGGACTAAAGCAGGACTAAAGCAGGTCTAAAGCAGGACTAAAGCAGGTCTAAAGCAGGTCTAAAGCAGGTCTAAAGCAGGTCTAAAGCAGGACTAAAGCAGGACTAAAGCAGGACTAAAGCAGGTCTAAAGCAGGTCTAAAGCAGGTCAAAAGCAGGACTAAAGCAGGACTAAAGCAGGTCTAAAGCAGGACTAAAGCAGGTCTAAAGCAGGTCTAAAGCAGGTCTAAAGCAGGTCTAAAGCAGGTCTAAAGCAGGTCTAAAGCAGGACTAAAGCAGGACTAAAGCAGGACTAAAGCAGGTCTAAAGCAGGACTAAAGCAGGACTAAAGCAGGTCTAAAGCAGGTCTAAAGCAGGACTAAAGCAGGTCTAAAGCAGGACTAAAGCAGGTCTAAAGCAGGACTAAAGCAGGTCTAAAGCAGGTCTAAAGCAGGACTAAAGCAGGTCTAAAGCAGGTCTAAAGCAGGTCTAAAGCAGGACTAAAGCAGGACTAAAGCAGGACTAAAGCAGGTCTAAAGCAGGACTAAAGCAGGACTAAAGCAGGTCTAAAGCAGGTCTAAAGCAGGACTAAAGCAGGTCTAAAGCAGGACTAAAGCAGGTCTAAAGCAGGTCTAAAGCAGGACTAAAGCAGGTCTAAAGCAGGTCTAAAGCAGGTCTAAAGCAGGACTAAAGCAGGACTAAAGCAGGTCTAAAGCAGGACTAAAGCAGGACTAAAGCAGGTCTAAAGCAGGACTAAAGCAGGTCTAAAGCAGGTCTAAAGCAGGACTAAAGCAGGTCTAAAGCAGGACTAAAGCAGGTCTAAAGCAGGACTAAAGCAGGACTAAAGCAGGTCTAAAGCAGGACTAAAGCAGGACTAAAGCAGGTCTAAAGCAGGACTAAAGCAGGTTTAAAGCAGGACTAAAGCAGGTCTAAAGCAGGACTAAAGCAGGACTAAAGCAGGTCTAAAGCAGGACTAAAGCAGGACTAAAGCAGGTCTAAAGCAGGACTAAAG
Organism: Eucyclogobius newberryi; assembly: GCA_026437355.1. Taxonomy (NCBI): domain Eukaryota; kingdom Metazoa; phylum Chordata; class Actinopteri; order Gobiiformes; family Gobiidae; genus Eucyclogobius; species Eucyclogobius newberryi. Next base: position 1,134,308 of record JAPEHP010000020.1, on the reverse strand, counting down.
CAGGTCTAAAGCAGGACTAAAGCAGGACTAAAGCAGGTCTAAAGCAGGACTAAAGCAGGACTAAAGCAGGTCTAAAGCAGGACTAAAGCAGGTCTAAAGCAGGACTAAAGCAGGTCTAAAGCAGGTCTAAAGCAGGTCTAAAGCAGGACTAAAGCAGGTCTAAAGCAGGACTAAAGCAGGTCTAAAGCAGGACTAAAGCAGGTCTAAAGCAGGACTAAAGCAGGACTAAAGCAGGTCTAAAGCAGGACTAAAGCAGGTCTAAAGCAGGTCTAAAGCAGGTCTAAAGCAGGACTAAAGCAGGTCTAAAGCAGGTCTAAAGCAGGTCTAAAGCAGGTCTAAAGCAGGACTAAAGCAGGACTAAAGCAGGTCTAAAGCAGGTCTAAAGCAGGTCAAAAGCAGGACTAAAGCAGGACTAAAGCAGGTCTAAAGCAGGACTAAAGCAGGACTAAAGCAGGTCTAAAGCAGGACTAAAGCAGGTCTAAAGCAGGTCTAAAGCAGGTCTAAAGCAGGACTAAAGCAGGTCTAAAGCAGGTCTAAAGCAGGTCTAAAGCAGGACTAAAGCAGGACTAAAGCAGGTCTAAAGCAGGTCTAAAGCAGGACTAAAGCAGGACTAAAGCAGGTCTAAAGCAGGACTAAAGCAGGTCTAAAGCAGGACTAAAGCAGGTCTAAAGCAGGACTAAAGCAGGACTAAAGCAGGTCTAAAGCAGGTCTAAAGCAGGACTAAAGCAGGTCTAAAGCAGGACTAAAGCAGGTCTAAAGCAGGACTAAAGCAGGACTAAAGCAGGACTAAAGCAGGTCTAAAGCAGGTCTAAAGCAGGTCTAAAGCAGGTCTAAAGCAGGACTAAAGCAGGACTAAAGCAGGACTAAAGCAGGACTAAAGCAGGTCTAAAGCAGGTCTAAAGCAGGTCCTGTGTTCAGTGACTCGTGGTAAAGTTAATGTTCAGGGCGTTTCTCATCAGAGTCTGACCTGATTCTGTCTCTAACAATGACCCTCCCACTGGTCTAAACCAGGTCTAAACCAGGTCTAAACTCAGTCTAAACCAGGTCTAAACTCGGTCTAAACCAGATCTAAACTATGTCTAAACCAGGTCTAAACTCGGTCTAAACCAGGTCTAAACTCTGTCTAAACCAGGTCTAAACTCGGTCTAAACCAGGTCTAAACTCGGTCTAAACCAGGTCTAAACTCTGTCTAAACCAGGTCTAAACTCGGTCTAAACCTGGTCTAAACTCTGATGTTGAGTGTGGGAAGTGTCGCCCACGGAAATGAAGATGGAGACGGTCTCCGTGGCGACGGAGGAGGAGGAGTCACCTGAGACCAAAGCACTCAACCTGGACTGAAACAGGGTCTAATTCTGGACTGAAACAGGGTCTAAACCTGGACTGAAACAGGGTCTAAACCTGGACTGAAACAGGGTCTAAACCTGGACTGAAACAGGGTCTAAACCCGGACTGAAACAGGGTCTAAACCTGGACTGAAACAGGGTCTAAACCCGGACTGAAACAGGGTCTAAACCTGGACTGAAACAGGGTCTAAACCTGGACTGAAACAGGGTCTAAACCTGGACTGAAACAGGGTCTAAACCCGGACTGAAACAGGGTCTAAACCCGGACTGAAACAGGGTCTAAACCTGGACTGAAACAGGGTCTAAACCTGGACTGAAACAGGGTCTAAACCTGGACTGAAACAGTGTCTAATTCTGGACTGAAACAGGGTCTAAACCCGGACTGAAACAGGGTCTAAACAGGGTCTAAACCTGGACTGAAACAGGGTCTAAACCTGGACTGAAACAGGGTCTAAACCCGGACTGAAACAGGGTCTAAACCTGGACTGAAACAGGGTCTAAACCTGGACTGAAACAGGGTCTAAACCTGGACTGAAACAGTGTCTAATTCTGGACTGAAACAGGGTCTAAACCCGGACTGAAACAGGGTCTAAACCTGGACTGAAACAGGGTCTAATTCTGGACTGAAACAGGGTCTAAACAGGGTCTAAACCTGGACTGAAATAGGGTCTAATTCTGGACTGAAACAGGGTCTAAACAGGGTCTAAACCTGGACTGAAATAGGGTCTAATTCTGGACTGAAACAGGGTCTAAACCTGGACTGAAACAGGGTCTAAACCTGGACTGAAACAGTGTCTAATTCTGGACTGAAACAGGGTCTAAACCCGGACTGAAACAGGGTCTAAACCTGGACTGAAACAGGGTCTAATTCTGGACTGAAACAGGGTCTAAACAGGGTCTAAACCCGGACTGAAACAGGGTCTAATTCTGGACTGAAACAGGGTCTAATTCTGGACTGAAACAGGGTCTAAACCTGGACTGAAACAGGGTCTGAACCTGGACTGAAACAGGGTCTGAACCTGGACTGAAACAGGGTCTAAACAGGGTCTAAACCTGGACTGAAACAGGGTCTAAACCTGGACTGAAACAGGGTCTGAACCTGGACTGAAACAGGGTCTGAACCCGGACTGAAACAGGGTCTAAACCTGGACTGAAACAGGGTCTAAACCTGGACTGAAACAGGGTCTAAACCTGGACTGAAATAGGGTCTGAACCTGGACTGAAACAGGGTCTGAACCTGGACTGAAACAGGGTCTAAACAGGGTCTAAACCTGGACTGAAACAGGGTCTAATTCTGGACTGAAACAGGGTCTAAACAGGGTCTAAACCCGGACTGAAACAGGGTCTAAACCCGGACTGAAACAGGGTCTAATTCTGGACTGAAACAGGGTCTAATTCTGGACTGAAACAGGGTCTAAACCTGGACTGAAACAGGGTCTAAACCTGGACTGAAACAGGGTCTAAACCTGGACTGAAACAGGGTCTAAACCTGGACTGAAACAGGGTCTGAACCTGGACTGAAACAGGGTCTGAACCTGGACTGAAACAGGGTCTAAACAGGGTCTAAACCCGGACTGAAACAGGGTCTAATTCTGGACTGAAACAGGGTCTAAACCTGGACTGAAACAGGGTCTAAACCTGGACTGAAACAGGGTCTAAACCTGGACTGAAACAGGGTCTAAACCTGGACTGAAACAGGGTCTGAACCTGGACTGAAACAGGGTCTGAACCTGGACTGAAACAGGGTCTGAACCTGGACTGAAACAGGGTCTGAACCTGGACTGAAACAGGGTCTAAACCTGGACTGAAACAGGGTCTAAACCTGGACTGAAACAGGGTCTGAACCTGGACTGAAACAGGGTCTGAACCTGGACTGAAACAGGGTCTGAACCTGGACTGAAACAGGGTCTAAACCCGGACATGACATGGACACACCCATTGGTCAGAATTTTCCAACAAGGAACTGGAGCTGGTCGTTAACTATCTGTCACCATAGCGACGGACTCACTGGTGGGTCACTGCGGGTTACCATGGCGATAACCTGCTGAGGCCCGTAATGAAATAAAAGTCCAAGTCCAGGTCTAAGTCCAAGTCCAGGTCTAATTCCAGGTCTAAGTCCAGGTCCAAGTCCAGGTCCAAGTCCAGGTCTAAGTCCAGGTCCAAGTCCAGGTCCAAGTCCAGGTCCAAGTCCAGGTCCAAGTCCAGGTCCAAGTCCAGGTCCAAGTCCAGGTCTAAGTCCAGGTCTAAGTCCAGGTCCAAGTCCAGGTCCAAGTCCAGGTCTAAGTCCAGGTCCAAGTCCAGGTCCAAGTCCAGGTCCAAGTCCAGGTCCAAGTCCAGGTCCAAGTCCAGGTCCAAGTCCAGGTCTAAGTCCAGGTCTAAGTCCAGGTCTAAGTCCAGGTCTAAGTCCAGGTCTAAGTCCAGGTCCAAGTCCAGGTCCAAGTCCAGGTCCAAGTCCAGGTCCAAGTCCAGGTCCAAGTCCAGGTCCAAGTCCAGGTCTAAGTCCAGGTCTAAGTCCAGGTCTAAGTCCAGGTCCAAGTCCAGGTCCAAGTCCAGGTCCAAGTCCAGGTCCAAGTCCAGGTCTAAGTCCAGGTCTAAGTCCAGGTCTAAGTCCAGGTCTAAATCCAGGTCTAAGTCCAGGTCCAAGTCCAGGTCTAAGTCCAGGTGTAAGTCCAGGTCCAAGTCCAGGTCTAAGTCCAGGTCTAAGTCCAGGTCTAAGTCCAGGTCTAAGTCCAGGTCTAAGTCCAGGTCTAAGTCCAGGTCTAAGTCCAGGTCTAAGTCCAGGTGTAAGTCCAGGTCCAAGTCCAGGTCTAAGTCCATGTCTAAGTCCAGGTCCAAGTCCAGGTCCAAGTCCAGGTCTAAGTCCAGGTCTAAGTCCAGGTCTAAGTCCAGGTCTAAGTCCAGGTCTAAGTCCAGGTCTAAGTCCAGGTCCATAAGTGTGTTTGATGCGTCTCATTTGGATAAAGATGATGTCATTAGTATTGATCGTTGCTGTGGCGACCACGGACTCAGCACAGCGACAGAGAGTGTTCTTGTTGCCCATTAAACATGCTAACGAGCTAACGATCTAACGGGCTAATGAGAGGGGTTAGCGTTAGCTTTAGTGTTAGCTCCTTTAGTGTGTTATTAAAGTTTGGAGGTTTAGGGTTCATGAACTCTTCATGAACTCTTCATGAACTCTTCATGAACTCTTCATGAGCTCTTCATGAACTCTTCATGAACTCTTCATGAACTCTTCATGAACTCTTCATGAGCTCTTCATGAACTCTTCATGAGCTCTTCATGAACTCTTCATGAACTCTTCATGAGCTCTTCATGAACTCTTCATGAACTCTTCATGAGCTCTTCATGAACTCTTCATGAGCTCTTCATGAACTCTTCATGAACTCTTCATGAGCTCTTCATGAACTCTTCATGAGCTCTTCATGAACTCTTCATGAGCTCTTCATGAACTCTTCATGAGCTCTTCATGAACTCTTCATGAACTCTTCATGAACTCTTCATGAGCTCTTCATGAACTCTTCATGAACTCTTCATGAGCTCTTCATGAACTCTTCGTGAACTCTTCATGAACTCTTCGTGAGCTCTTCATGAACTCTTCGTGATTTCTTCATGAGCTCTTCATGAACTCTTCATGAGCTCTTCATGAACTCTTCATGAACTCTTCATGAGCTCTTCATGAACTCTTCGTGAACTCTTCATGAACTCTTCATGAGCTCTTCATGAACTCTTCATGAGCTCTTCATGAACTCTTCGTGAGCTCTTCATGAACTCTTCATGATTTCTTCATGAGCTCTTCATGAACTCTTCATGAACTCTTCATGAGCTCTTCATGAACTCTTCATGAGCTCTTCATGAACTCTTCATGAACTCTTCATGAGCTCTTCATGAACTCTTCATGAGCTCTTCATGAACTCTTCATGAACTCTTCATGAGCTCTTCATGAACTCTTCGTGAACTCTTCATGAACTCTTCATGAGCTCTTCATGAACTCTTCGTGAACCCTTCATGAACTCTTCATGAACTCTTCGTGAACTCTTCATGAACTCTTCGTGAGCTCTTCATGAACTCTTCGTGATTTCTTCATGAGCTCTTCATGAACTCTTCATGAACTCTTCATGAACTCTTCATGAACTCTTCATGAACTCTTCATGAGCTCTTCATGAACTCTTCATGAGCTCTTCATGAACTCTTCATGAACTCTTCATGAGCTCTTCATGAACTCTTCATGAACTCTTCATGAACTCTTCATGAACTCTTCATGAACTCTTCATGAGCTCTTCATGAACTCTTCATGAGCTCTTCATGAACTCTTCATGAACTCTTCATGAGCTCTTCATGAACTCTTCATGAACTCTTCATGAGCTCTTCATGAACTCTTCATGAACTCTTCATGAGCTCTTCATGAACTCTTCATGAGCTCTTCATGAACTCTTCATGAGCTCTTCATGAACTCTTCATGAACTCTTCATGAGCTCTTCATGAACTCTTCATGAGCTCTTCATGAACTCTTCATGAGCTCTTCATGAACTCTTCATGAACTCTTCATGAGCTCTTCATGAACTCTTCGTGAACCCTTCATGAACTCTTCATGAACTCTTCGTGAACTCTTCATGAACTCTTCGTGAGCTCTTCATGAACTCTTCATGATTTCTTCATGAGCTCTTCATGAACTCTTCATGAACTCTTCATGAACTCTTCATGAACTCTTCATGAGCTCTTCATGAACTCTTCATGAGCTCTTCATGAACTCTTCGTGAGCTCTTCATGAACTCTTCATGATTTCTTCATGAGCTCTTCATGAACTCTTCATGAACTCTTCATGAGCTCTTCATGAACTCTTCATGAGCTCTTCATGAGCTCTTCATGAACTCTTCATGAACTCTTCATGAGCTCTTCATGAACTCTTCATGAGCTCTTCATGAACTCTTCATGAACTCTTCATGAGCTCTTCATGAACTCTTCGTGAACCCTTCATGAACTCTTCATGAACTCTTCGTGAACTCTTCATGAACTCTTCGTGAGCTCTTCATGAACTCTTCGTGATTTCTTCATGAGCTCTTCATGAACTCTTCATGAACTCTTCATGAGCTCTTCATGAACTCTTCGTGATTTCTTCATGAGCTCTTCATGAACTCTTCATGAACTCTTCGTGAACTCTTCATGAACTCTTCATGAGCTCTTCATGAACTCTTCATGAGCTCTTCATGAGCTCTTCATGAACTCTTCGTGAACCCTTCATGAACTCTTCATGAACTCTTCGTGAACTCTTCATGAACTCTTCGTGAGCTCTTCATGAACTCTTCGTGATTTCTTCATGAGCTCTTCATGAACTCTTCATGAACTCTTCATGAACTCTTCATGAACTCTTCATGAACTCTTCATGAACTCTTCATGAGCTCTTCATGAACTCTTCATGAGCTCTTCATGAACTCTTCATGAACTCTTCATGAGCTCTTCATGAACTCTTCATGAACTCTTCATGAACTCTTCATGAACTCTTCATGAGCTCTTCATGAACTCTTCATGAGCTCTTCATGAACTCTTCATGAGCTCTTCATGAACTCTTCATGAACTCTTCATGAGCTCTTCATGAACTCTTCATGAACTCTTCATGAGCTCTTCATGAACTCTTCATGAACTCTTCATGAGCTCTTCATGAACTCTTCATGAGCTCTTCATGAACTCTTCATGAGCTCTTCATGAACTCTTCATGAACTCTTCATGAGCTCTTCATGAACTCTTCATGAGCTCTTCATGAACTCTTCATGAACTCTTCATGAGCTCTTCATGAACTCTTCGTGAACTCTTCATGAACTCTTCGTGAGCTCTTCATGAACTCTTCATGATTTCTTCATGAGCTCTTCATGAACTCTTCATGAGCTCTTCATGAACTCTTCATGAACTCTTCATGAACTCTTCATGAACTCTTCATGAGCTCTTCATGAACTCTTCGTGAGCTCTTCATGAACTCTTCATGATTTCTTCATGAGCTCTTCATGAACTCTTCATGAACTCTTCATGAGCTCTTCATGAACTCTTCATGAGCTCTTCATGAACTCTTCATGAACTCTTCATGAGCTCTTCATGAACTCTTCATGAGCTCTTCATGAACTCTTCATGAACTCTTCATGAGCTCTTCATGAACTCTTCATGAGCTCTTCATGAACTCTTCATGAACTCTTCATGAGCTCTTCATGAACTCTTCGTGAACCCTTCATGAACTCTTCATGAACTCTTCGTGAACTCTTCATGAACTCTTCGTGAGCTCTTCATGAACTCTTCATGATTTCTTCATGAGCTCTTCATGAACTCTTCATGAACTCTTCATGAACTCTTCATGAACTCTTCATGAACTCTTCATGAACTCTTCATGAGCTCTTCATGAACTCTTCATGAGCTCTTCATGAACTCTTCATGAGCTCTTCATGAACTCTTCATGAGCTCTTCATGAACTCTTCATGAGCTCTTCATGAGCTCTTCATGAACTCTTCATGAGCTCTTCATGAACTCTTCATGAGCTCTTCATGAACTCTTCATTATTACGTCATAAGGCGCTGGTACAGCTGGCAGCCCGGTGTAAACGCTCTCTCTTCTTTCTCACACTTATTGTGCTTTATCTCCAATATTTTGTAAATATAGTTAGTATATTTTTTCTATTTTACTGTACGATAGGGACACGCGCTGGAATAGTTTTTTAATTCAACTGTTTTTGACTTTTTTCGGCTGGATTTGAGCGTTTTTCGTTGCGTTCGTTGTGTTGTTGTGACGTGAGCTAGCTCCGAGCGAGCCCCCCCCCCCCCCCGCGCCCTCCGGCCGCGCTAAAGTACGGCGTGTCGTCGGTACACGTTTATATACACGTTTATATACACGTTTATATACACGTTTATATACACGTTTATATACACGTTTATATGAAAGAGGAACTTCACGAACGATCGGGACACGCACTGGAATCGCTTTAAATTAACTTGTTTTGACTTTATTCGGCTGGACTGAGTGTTTTCGTCGTGTCGTTGCTATGTGTCTTGGCTCTGAGTCCCCCGGCTCCGGCCCCGCCCCCCGGCTCCGGCCCCGCCCCCCGGCCGGCGCCGTACCGCGTTTCCACAAAGGAAGAACTCATGAAACTGCGGAGAACAGTCGTCTTACCCGGAGATCGTCACGTTATCCCGGCGGACATCCTAAGGAAAACGCAACGAAGCAGACGGGCTGGACGTAAACTCCGAGAGAAGAGAGGGACAAACAGGAAGTCGGTTCCCGCCGTAGTCATGGGTAACGTGAGGTCCCTTCAAAATAAAATGACGGAAATAGCGAGCCTCATGCGGTCCCAGAGGATTTATAGGGACAGCAGCGTCTTGATTTTCACAGAGACCTGGTTAACAGCAGAAATGCCAGACTCTATTGTAGGTTTGGACAATTTTCATCTGCTGCGGGCGACAGAACGAGAGAATGCGGGAAGAAAAGAGGTGGAGGTCTGGCGGTGTATGTGAACACGAGCTGGTCCAAACCCGAACACTGCACAGTGAAGGAGCAGCTATGTAACAAGGATATTGAACTATTGGCTATTGGCATGAGGCCATATTATCTGCCCCGGGAGTTCTCACATGTGATTTTGATCGCAGTCTATGTGGCCCCGTCTGCCAATGCTGAAGATGCTTGTGAAGCACTGCTCTCCTGCACTTGTAGGCTGCAAACACAGCATCCACAGGCTCTCTTCCTCATCTCTGGTGACTTTAACCACGCTTCTCCCTCTTCTGTTCTACCAACATACACCCAGTATGTTACCTGCCCCACCAGAGAGAATAGAACATTGGACTTGTTTTTTGCCAACACCAAGGAGGCTTATTCTTCTTCCCCCCTCCCTCCCCTGGGCAGCTCGGACCACAACCTTGTACATCTGAGGCCTGTGTATGAACCCATCGTGCGCAGGCAGCCTGTGGTGTCCCGTGAGGTGAGGATGTGGTCTGCTGAGAGCGAGGAGGCTCTGAGGGACTGCTTCAGCACCACTGTCTGGACTGAGCTTTATGACCCACATGGGGAGGACATCAACACCATCACAGAGTGCATCACGGACTACATCAACTTCTGTTTTGAGAACATTGTTCCCTCCCGGACGGTGCGGTGTTTTCCAAACAACAAGCCATGGATTAACCGTGAACTGAAGGCTCTGCTGAAGGAGAAGAAGAGAGCCTTCAGGTCAGGGAACAAGGAGGAGCTGAGGACTGTGCAGAAGGAGCTGAGGAGGAAGATCAGGCAGGCTGAGGCCGGCTACAAGAGGAGGATGGAGGAGCAGCTGCAGCAGAAGAACATTCAGGGAGTGTGGAGGAGCCACAAAACCATCTCGGGCTTCAAAATCCCCCCTGCCCAGACAGAGGGGGATCTACAGTGGGTGAATGATTTAAATGCTAACTTCTTGAGGTTTGATCAGTCACCCGCCCCTCCCCCTGCACAGCTGCATGCTCCCTCTTCCACAGCTGGACAATGCCCTGCATCTGTTCCTCTTCGCTTATCTGCCCCGGACCATCAGCTCCCCACTTCGCCTGGACTCACCCATCCCCCCAGCACACGGTCCCCCTGCCAACCACTGACTGTCACAGCAGCACAGGTGAGGAGTGAGCTGAAGAGGATTAAAGTGAAGAAGGCAGCAGGACCTGACGGCATCAGCCCCAGGCTCCTTAAGTCCTGCGCAGATGAACTGTGTGGAGTTATGGAGCATGTCTTCAACATGAGCCTGAAGCTGAGGGTGGTACCACAGGTCTGAAGACCTCCTGTCTGGTACCTGTGCCTAAGACACCGCGCCCCAAAGACCTCAACAGCTTCAGGCCAGTGGCTCTCACGTCCCACCTGATGAAGACACTGGAGCGGCTAGTCCTGGACCACCTCCGCTCCACCGTGAGCTCAGCCATGGACCCGCTGCAGTTTGCATATCGGTCTGTTATCTCTTCCATCCAGCCGCTGCTCCTGAGGGACAAGCTGGAGACGGCTGGTGTGGAGTACGACCTGCAGAGTGGATCCTGGACTACCTCACAGACCGACCCCAGTTTGTGAGAGCCCGGGACTGTGTGTCTGACACTCGGACCTGCAGTGTGGGGGCGCCCCAGGGCACTGTCCTCGCGCCCTTTCTCTTCACCCTTTACACTGCAGACTTCAGACATGACACGGACAGCTGTGTCCTGCAGAAGTTCTCTGATGACTCTGCCATCATCGGACTCATCACGGACGATGATGATGCGGAGTACAGGGGACTGGCGCAGGACTTTGTGGACTGGTGTCAGCGGAACCACCTCCTCATCAACGCGGGGAAGACCAAGGAGATGGTGGTGGATTTCCGCAGACGCCACCCCACTGCCCCCTCACCAGAGAACATCCAGGGACGGGACATTGAGAGAGTGGACTCATACAAGTACCTGGGTGTTCATCTGAACCACAAACTGGACTGGACTCATAACACAGACGCACTGTACAGAAAGAGCCAGAGTCGGCTCTACCTCCTGAGGAGACTCAGGTCTTTTGGAGTGACAGGGCCACTCCTGAAGACCTTCTACGACTCTGTGGTGGCATCGGCTCCTGTACGGTGTGGCCTGCTGGAGCAGCAGCATCACAGAGAGGGAGAGGAGGAAGCTGGACAGAGTCATCAAGAAGTCCAGCTCCGTCCTGGGCTGTGCTCTGGACTCGGTGCAGGAGGTGGGGGACAGGAGGGTCCTGGCTAGATTCACATCTATGCTGGACCATGAGTGTCGCCCCCTGCAGGACACTCTGTCCCCTGCAGGACACTCTGTCCTCTGCAGGACACTCTGTCCCCTGCAGGACACTCTGTCCCCTGCAGGACACTCTCTCCGCTCTGGAGAGCAGCTTCAGTGAGAGACTGATCCACCCTCGCTGTGTGAAGGAAAGGTTCCGTAGGTCTTTCCTTCTGCTGCTGTCAGACTTTATAACAAACACTGTTAGTACTGAACACTCGCAATACTGACCTAACCATGTGCAATTCTGTCATATGTGCAATTACTGTTGGAATTCATGTGCAATTCATGTAAAATTCATGTGCAGTCTATGTGCTGTCGTGACACATATTCATGTGCAATTACTGTCGTGATCACATGCAATGGTATTTATGTATTTATTTATTTATTTGTCTATGGGAGTTTTTTATTTATTTATAGGAGATCTTCTACTGAAAGTGTTTTTCAGACTTCCTATAAGTGATCTGTTCTTCTGTATCTACCTCTGTATCTACCTGCGTTGCACCAATGAAATTTCCCCATGTGGGACAATAAAGGAATATCTTATCTTATCTTATGAACTCTTCATGAGCTCTTCATGAACTCTTCATGAACTCTTCATGAGCTCTTCATGAACTCTTCATGAACTCTTCATGAGCTCTTCATGAACTCTTCATGAGCTCTTCATGAACTCTTCATGAACTCTTCATGAGCTCTTCATGAACTCTTCATGAGCTCTTCATGAGCTCTTCATGAACTCTTCATGAGCTCTTCATGAACTCTTCATGAGCTCTTCATGAACTCTTCATGAACTCTTCATGAGCTCTTCATGAACTCTTCATGAACTCTTCATGAACTCTTCATGAGCTCTTCATGAGCTCTTCATGAGCTCTTCATGAACTCTTCATGAACTCTTCATGAACTCTTCATGAACTCTTCATGAGCTCTTCATGAACTCTTCATGAACTCTTCATGAGCTCTTCATGAACTCTTCATGAGCTCTTCATGAGCTCTTCATGAACTCTTCATGAGCTCTTCATGAACTCTTCATGAGCTCTTCATGAACTCTTCATGAACTCTTCATGAACTCTTCATGAACTCTTCATGAGCTCTTCATGAACTCTTCATGAGCTCTTCATGAACTCTTCATGAACTCTTCATGAGCTCTTCATGAACTCTTCATGAGCTCTTCATGAACTCTTCATGAACTCTTCATGAGCTCTTCATGAACTCTTCATGAACTCTTCATGAACCTTCAGGTCATAAATGTGCTTAAAACAGACTTTTCAGTCCAGTTCAAAAAGTCTCATCTCAAACGTAGTAAAAGTAAAAAGTACTTTTGTACTTTCCACTGTAAGTAAAGTACTTTTGTACTGTGGAACTGTGGTACATGTCACTCTTAGTTTGATAAAGTCTTTGTCTCTTACATAAAGATGAACCTGAAGAGGCTCAGGGTCTTTGCTGACTCACCGTCTGGTCGCCGGTTCCGTTCCCCAGAGAAGCACCACCTCATTTCAATAAACTTCACTTTTCACATCATTTTATTCACTTTTACAGCAGAAAACTTTCATAACACAGTCCAGGTTTAGTTCTGGTTCAGACCTGGTTTAGTCCTGGTTTAGACCTGGTTTAGACCTGGTTTAGACCTGGTTTAGACCTGGTTTAGACCTGGTTTAGACCTGGTTTAGTCCTGGTTTAGACCTGGTTAAGTCCTGGTTTAGACCTGGTTTAGACCTGGTTTAGACCTGGTTAAGTCCTGGTTTAGACCTGGTTTAGACCTGGTTTAGACCTGGTTAAGTCCTGGTTTAGACCTGGTTTAGACCTGGTTAAGTCCTGGTTTAGACCTGGTTTAGACCTGGTTTAGACCTGGTTAAGTCCTGGTTTAGACCTGGTTTAGACCTGGTTTAGTCCTGGTTTAGTCCTGGTTTAGACCTGGTTAAGTCCTGGTTTAGACCTGGTTTAGACCTGGTTAAGTCCTGGTTTAGACCTGGTTTAGACCTGGTTTAGACCTGGTTTAGACCTGGTTAAGTCCTGGTTTAGACCTGGTTTAGACCTGGTTTAGACCTGGTTTAGACCTGGTTAAGTCCTGGTTTAGACCTGGTTTAGACCTGGTTTAGACCTGGTTTAGTCCTGGTTTAGACCTGGTTAAGTCCTGGTTTAGACCTGGTTTAGACCTGGTTTAGACCTGGTTAAGTCCTGGTTTAGACCTGGTTTAGACCTGGTTAAGTCCTGGTTTAGACCTGGTTTAGTCCTGGTTTAGACCTGGTTAAGTCCTGGTTTAGACCTGGTTTAGACCTGGTTAAGTCCTGGTTTAGTCCTGGTTAAGTCCTGGTTTAGACCTGGTTTAGTCCTGGTTTAGACCTGGTTTAGACCTGGTTTAGACCTGGTTCAGTCCTGGTTTAGACCTGGTTTAGACCTGGTTCAGTCCTGGTTTAGTCCTGGTTCAGACCTGTTTCTGAGTATAAACTCTCATCTTTATTTCCTCAGACAATGTCCGGACGGCTTCGTTTGCCTTAAATCCGGGAGGAACCCAAACTACGGCTACACGAGCTTTGACACGTTTGGATGGGCTTTTCTGTCGCTCTTCAGACTCATGACACAAGATTACTGGGAAAACCTCTACCATCAAGTGAGAACACACTGTATTTATGACCTGCTTTAGTCCTGCTTTAGTCCTGCTTTAGTCCTGGTTTAGTCCTGCTTTAGTCCTGCTTTAGTCCTGCTTTAGTCCTGCTTTAGTCCTGCTTTAGTCCTGCTTTAGTCCTGCTTTAGACCTGCTTTAGTCCTGCTTTAGTCCTGCTTTAGCCCTGGTTTAGTCCTGCTTTAGTCCTGCTTTAGACCTGCTTTAGCCCTGCTTTAGTCCTGCTTTAGACCTGCTTTAGTCCTGGTTTAGCCCTGCTTTAGCCCTGGTTTAGTCCTGCTTTAGTCCTGCTTTAGTCCTGCTTTAGACCTGCTTTAGTCCTGCTTTAGACCTGCTTTAGACCTGCTTTAGACCTGCTTTAGTCCTGCTTTAGTCCTGCTTTAGTCCTGCTTTAGTCCTGCTTTAGACCTGCTTTAGCCCTGCTTTAGTCCTGCTTTAGCCCTGGTTTAGTCTACTTTAGTCCTGGTTTAGCCCTGGTTTAACCCTGCTTTAGTCCTGGTTTAGCCCTGCTTTAGCCCTGCTTTAGTCCTGGTTCAACCCTGCTTTAGTCCTGGTTTAGCCCTGCTTTAGTCCTGCTTTAGCCCTGGTTTAACCCTGCTTTAGTCCTGGTTTAGCCCTGCTTTAGCCCTGCTTTAACCCTGCTTTAGTCCTAGTTTAGCCCTGCTTTAGTCCTGCTTTAGTCCTGCTTTAGCCCTGCTTTAGTCCTGCTTTAGTCCTGCTTTAGCCCTGCTTTAGTCCTGCTTTAGCCCTGCTTTAGTCCTGCTTAAGTCCTGCTTTAGTCCTGCTTTAGCCCTGGTTTAGTCCTGGTTTAGCCCTGGTTTAGCCCTGGTTTAGCCCTGCTTTAGCCCTGGTTCAACCCTGCTTTAGTCCTGGTTCAACCCTGCTTTAGTCCTGGTTTAGCCCTGGTTTAGCCCTGCTTTAGCCCTGGTTCAACCCTGCTTTAGTCCTGGTTTAGTCCTGCTTTAGCCCTGCTTTAGTCCTGGTTTAGCCCTGCTTTAGCCCTGGTTTAGTCCTGCTTTAGTCCTGCTTTAGTCCTGCTTTAGTCCTGCTTTAGCCCTGCTTTAGTCCTGGTTTAGCCCTGCTTTAGCCCTGGTTTAACCCTGCTTTAGTCCTGGTTTAGCCCTGCTTTAGTCCTGCTTTAGCCCTGCTTTAGTCCTGGTTTAGCCCTGCTTTAGCCCTGGTTTAACCCTGCTTTAGTCCTGGTTTAGCCCTGCTTTAGCCCTGCTTTAGTCCTGCTTTAGCCCTGCTTTAGCCCTGGTTTAGTCCTGCTTTAGTCCTGCTTTAGTCCTGCTTTAGTCCTGCTTTAGACCTGCTTTAGCCCTGCTTTAGTCCTGCTTTAGACCTGCTTTAGTCCTGGTTTAGCCCTGCTTTAGCCCTGGTTTAGTCCTGCTTTAGTCCTGCTTTAGCCCTGCTTTAGTCCTGCTTTAGTCCTGCTTTAGTCCTGCTTTAGACCTGCTTTAGCCCTGCTTTAGTCCTATTTTAGACCTGCTTTAGTCCTGGTTTAGCCCTGCTTTAGCCCTGGTTTAGTCCTGCTTTAGTCCTGCTTTAGTCCTGCTTTAGTCCTGCTTTAGCCCTGCTTTAGTCCTGCTTTAGTCCTGCTTTAGTCCTGGTTTAGCCCTGGTTTAACCCTGCTTTAGTCCTGCTTTAGTCCTGCTTTAGTCCTGCTTTAGCCCTGCTTTAGTCCTGCTTTAGCCCTGGTTTAACCCTGCTTTAGTCCTGGTTTAGCCTTGCTTTAGCCCTGCTTTAACCCTGCTTTAGTCCTGGTTTAGCCCTGCTTTAGTCCTGCTTTAGTCCTGCTTTAGCCCTGCTTTAGTCCTGCTTTAGTCCTGCTTTTTTCCTGATTAAGTCCTGCTTTAGTCCTGCTTTAGTCCTGCTTTAGCCCTGCTTTAGCCCTGGTTCAACCCTGCTTTAGTCCTGGTTTAGCCCTGGTTTAGCCCTGCTTTAGCCCTGCTTTAGTCCTGCTTTAGCCCTGGTTTAGCCCTGCTTTAGTCCTGGTTTAGCCCTGCTTTAGCCCTGGTTTAGTCCTGCTTTATTCCTGCTTTAGTCCTGCTTTAGCCCTGCTTTAGCCCTGCTTTAGCCCTGCTTTAGTCCTGGTTTAGCCCTGCTTTAGCCCTGGTTTAGTCCTGCTTTATTCCTGCTTTAGTCCTGGTTTAGTCCTGCTTTATTCCTGCTTTAGTCCTGCTTTAGTCCTGCTTTAGCCCTGCTTTAGTCCTGCTTTAGCCCTGGTTTAGTCCTGCTTTAGTCCTGCTTTAGCCCTGCTTTAGCCCTGCTTTAGTCCTGCTTTAGTCCTGCTTTAGTCCTGCTTTAGTCCTGCTTTAGTCCTGCTTTAGACCTGCTTTAGTCCTGCTTTAGACCTGCTTTAGCCCTGCTTTAGTCCTGCTTTAGTCCTGCTTTAGACCTGCTTTAGTCCTGGTTCAACCCTGCTTTAGTCCTGCTTTAGTCCTGGTTTAGTCCTGGTTTAGTCCTTGTTTAGTCCTGCTTTAGTCCTGGTTTAGTCCTGCTTTAGTCCTGGTTTAGTCCTGCTTTAGTCCTGCTTTAGTCCTGCTTTAGACCTGCTTTAGCCCTGCTTTAGTCCTGGTTTAGTCCTGCTTTAGTCCTGCTTTAGCCCTGCTTTAGCCCTGCTTTAGTCCTGCTTTAGTCCTGCTTTAGTCCTGGTTTAGTCCTGGTTTAGTCCTTGTTTAGTCCTGCTTTAGTCCTGGTTTAGTCCTGCTTTAGTCCTGGTTTAGTCCTGGTTTAGTCCTGGTTTAGTCCTGCTTTAGTCCTGCTTTAGTCTTGCTTTAGTCCTGCTTTAGTCCTGCTTTAGACCTGCTTTAGCCCTGCTTTAGTCCTGCTTTAGTCGTGATTTAGCCCTGGTTTAGCCCTGGTTTAACCCTGCTTTAGTCCTGCTTTAGCCCTGCTTTTTGTCCTGCTTTAGCCCTGCTTTAGCCCTGCTTTAGTCCTGGTTCAACCCTGCTTTAGTCCTGCTTTAGTCCTGTTTTAGCCCTGGTTTAACCCTGCTTTAGTCCTGGTTCAACCCTGCTTTAGTCCTGCTTTAGTCCTGCTTTAGCCCTGCTTTAGTCCTGCTTTAGTCCTGCTTTAGTCCTGTTTTAGCCCTGGTTCAACCCTGCTTTAGTCCTGGTTTAGCCCTGGTTAAACCCTGCTTTAGTCCTGGTTTAGCCCTGCTTTAGTCCTGCTTTAGCCCTGCTTTAGTCCTGCTTTAGCCCTGGTTTAACCCTGCTTTAGTCCTGGTTTAGCCCTGGTTTAGCCCTGCTTTAACCCTGCTTTAGTCCTGGTTTAGCCCTGGTTTAGCCCTGCTTTAACCCTACTTTAGCCCTGGTTTAGTCCTGGTTTAGCCCTGGTTTAGCCCTGCTTTAGCCCTGCTTTAGTCCTGCTTTATTCCTGCTTTAGTCCTGCTTTAGTCCTGCTTTATTCCTGCTTTAGTCCTGCTTTAGTCCTGCTTTAGTCCTGGTTTAGCCCTGCTTTAGCCCTGGTTTAGTCCTGCTTTATTCCTGCTTTAGTCCTGCTTTAGTCCTGGTTTAGTCCTGCTTTATTCCTGCTTTAGTCCTGCTTTAGTCCTGCTTTAGTCCTTCTTTAGCCCTGCTTTAGTCCTGCTTTAGCCCTGGTTTAGTCCTGCTTTAGTCCTGCTTTAGCCCTGCTTTAGCCCTGCTTTAGCCCTGCTTTAGTCCTGCTTTAGTCCTGCTTTAGTCCTGGTTTAGCCCTGGTTAAACCCTGCTTTAGTCCTGGTTTAACCCTGCTTTAGTCCTGCTTTAGACCTGCTTTAGCCCTGCTTTAGTCCTGCTTTAGTCCTGCTTTAGTCCTGGTTCAACCCTGCTTTAGTCCTGATTTAGTCCTGCTTTAGTCCTGCTTTAGACCTGCTTTAGCCCTGCTTTAGCCCTGGTTTAGTCCTGCTTTAGTCCTGCTTTAGACCTGCTTTAGCCCTGCTTTAGTCCTGCTTTAGCCCTGCTTTAGTCCTGCTTTAGACCTGCTTTAGTCCTGGTTTAGCCCTGCTTTAGCCCTGGTTTAGTCCTGCTTTAGTCCTGCTTTAGCCCTGCTTTAGTCCTGCTTTAGTCCTGCTTTAGCCCTGCTTTAGTCCTGCTTTAGCCCTGGTTTAGTCTACTTTAGTCCTGGTTTAGCCCTGGTTTAACCCTGCTTTAGTCCTGGTTTAGCCCTGCTTTAGTCCTGCTTTAGTCCTGGTTTAGCCCTGGTTAAACCCTGCTTTAGCCCTGGTTTAGCCCTGCTTTAGTCCTGCTTTAGCCCTGGTTTAACCCTGCTTTAGTCCTGGTTTAGCCCTGCTTTAGCCCTGGTTTAACCCTGCTTTAGCCCTGGTTTAGCCCTGCTTTAGTCCTGCTTTAGCCCTGGTTTAACCCTGCTTTAGTCCTGGTTTAGCCCTGCTTTAGCCCTGGTTTAGTCCTGGTTTAGCCCTGCTTTAGCCCTGGTTCAACCCTGCTTTAGTCCTGGTTTAGCCCTGGTTTAGCCCTGCTTTAGCCCTGCTTTAGTCCTGCTTTAGCCCTGGTTTAGCCCTGCTTTAGTCCTGGTTTAGCCCTGCTTTAGCCCTGGTTTAGTCCTGCTTTATTCCTGCTTTAGTCCTGCTTTAGTCCTGCTTTAGCCCTGCTTTAGCCCTGCTTTAGTCCTGGTTTAGCCCTGCTTTAGCCCTGGTTTAGTCCTGCTTTATTCCTGCTTTAGTCCTGCTTTAGTCCTGGTTTAGTCCTGCTTTATTCCTGCTTTAGTCCTGCTTTAGTCCTGCTTTAGCCCTGCTTTAGTCCTGCTTTAGCCCTGGTTTAGTCCTGCTTTAGTCCTGCTTTAGCCCTGCTTTAGCCCTGCTTTAGTCCTGCTTTAGTCCTGCTTTAGTCCTGCTTTAGCCCTGCTTTAGTCCTGCTTTAGCCCTGGTTTAACCCTGCTTTAGTCCAGCTTTAGCCCTGCTTTAGTCCTGCTTTAGCCCTGTTTTAGCCCTGCTTTAGTCCTGCTTTAGTCCTGCTTTAGACCTGCTTTAGCCCTGCTTTAGTCCTGCTTTAGCCCTGCTTTAGTCCTGCTTTAGACCTGCTTTAGTCCTGGTTTAGCCCTGCTTTAGCCCTGGTTTAGTCCTGCTTTAGTTCTGCTTTAGCCCTGCTTTAGTCCTGCTTTAGTCCTGCTTTAGTCCTGCTTTAGCCCTGCTTTAGTCCTGCTTTAGTCCTGCTTTAGTCCTGCTTTAGCCCTGGTTTAGTCTACTTTAGTCCTGGTTTAGCCCTGGTTTAACCCTGCTTTAGTCCTGCTTTAGTCCTGCTTTAGTCCTGCTTTAGCCCTGCTTTAGTCCTGGTTCAACCCTGCTTTAGTCCTGGTTTAGCCCTGGTTAAACCCTGCTTTAGTCCTGGTTTAGCCCTGCTTTAGCCCTGCTTTAGTCCTGCTTTAGCCCTGCTTTAGCCCTGGTTTAACCCTGCTTTAGTCCTGGTTTAGCCCTGCTTTAGTCCTGCTTTAGCCCTGCTTTAGTCCTGCTTTAGTCCTGCTTTAGTCCTGCTTTAGTCCTGTTTTAGCCCTGGTTCAACCCTGCTTTAGTCCTGGTTTAGCCCTGGTTAAACCCTGCTTTAGTCCTGGTTTAGCCCTGCTTTAGCCCTGCTTTAGTCCTGCTTTAGCCCTGCTTTAGCCCTGGTTTAACCCTGCTTTAGTCCTGGTTCAACCCTGCTTTAGTCCTGCTTTAGTCCTGCTTTAGCCCTGCTTTAGTCCTGCTTTAGTCCTGCTTTAGTCCTGTTTTAGCCCTGGTTCAACCCTGCTTTAGTCCTGGTTTAGCCCTGGTTAAACCCTGCTTTAGTCCTGGTTTAGCCCTGCTTTAGTCCTGCTTTAGCCCTGCTTTAGTCCTGCTTTAGCCCTGGTTTAACCCTGCTTTAGTCCTGGTTTAGCCCTGGTTTAGCCCTGCTTTAACCCTGCTTTAGTCCTGGTTTAGCCCTGGTTTAGCCCTGCTTTAACCCTACTTTAGCCCTGGTTTAGTCCTGGTTTAGCCCTGGTTTAGCCCTGCTTTAGCCCTGCTTTAGTCCTGCTTTATTCCTGCTTTAGTCCTGCTTTAGTCCTGCTTTATTCCTGCTTTAGTCCTGCTTTAGTCCTGCTTTAGTCCTGGTTTAGCCCTGCTTTAGCCCTGGTTTAGTCCTGCTTTATTCCTGCTTTAGTCCTGCTTTAGTCCTGGTTTAGTCCTGCTTTATTCCTGCTTTAGTCCTGCTTTAGTCCTGCTTTAGTCCTTCTTTAGCCCTGCTTTAGTCCTGCTTTAGCCCTGGTTTAGTCCTGCTTTAGTCCTGCTTTAGCCCTGCTTTAGCCCTGCTTTAGCCCTGCTTTAGTCCTGCTTTAGTCCTGCTTTAGTCCTGGTTTAGCCCTGGTTAAACCCTGCTTTAGTCCTGGTTTAACCCTGCTTTAGTCCTGCTTTAGACCTGCTTTAGCCCTGCTTTAGTCCTGCTTTAGTCCTGCTTTAGTCCTGCTTTAGTCCTGGTTCAACCCTGCTTTAGTCCTGATTTAGTCCTGCTTTAGTCCTGCTTTAGACCTGCTTTAGCCCTGCTTTAGCCCTGGTTTAGTCCTGCTTTAGTCCTGCTTTAGACCTGCTTTAGCCCTGCTTTAGTCCTGCTTTAGCCCTGCTTTAGTCCTGCTTTAGACCTGCTTTAGTCCTGGTTTAGCCCTGCTTTAGCCCTGGTTTAGTCCTGCTTTAGTCCTGCTTTAGCCCTGCTTTAGTCCTGCTTTAGTCCTGCTTTAGTCCTGCTTTAGTCCTGCTTTAGTCCTGCTTTAGCCCTGCTTTAGTCCTGCTTTAGCCCTGGTTTAGTCTACTTTAGTCCTGGTTTAGCCCTGGTTTAACCCTGCTTTAGTCCTGGTTTAGCCCTGCTTTAGTCCTGCTTTAGTCCTGGTTTAGCCCTGGTTAAACCCTGCTTTAGCCCTGGTTTAGCCCTGCTTTAGTCCTGCTTTAGCCCTGGTTTAACCCTGCTTTAGTCCTGGTTTAGCCCTGCTTTAGCCCTGGTTTAACCCTGCTTTAGCCCTGGTTTAGCCCTGCTTTAGTCCTGCTTTAGCCCTGGTTTAACCCTGCTTTAGTCCTGGTTTAGCCCTGCTTTAGCCCTGGTTTAGTCCTGGTTTAGCCCTGGTTTAGCCCTGCTTTAGCACTGGTTCAACCCTGCTTTAGTCCTGGTTTAGCCCTGGTTTAGCCCTGCTTTAGCCCTGCTTTAGTCCTGCTTTAGCCCTGGTTTAGCCCTGCTTTAGTCCTGGTTTAGCCCTGCTTTAGCCCTGGTTTAGTCCTGCTTTATTCCTGCTTTAGTCCTGCTTTAGTCCTGCTTTAGCCCTGCTTTAGCCCTGCTTTAGTCCTGGTTTAGCCCTGCTTTAGCCCTGGTTTAGTCCTGCTTTATTCCTGCTTTAGTCCTGCTTTAGTCCTGGTTTAGTCCTGCTTTATTCCTGCTTTAGTCCTGCTTTAGTCCTGCTTTAGCCCTGCTTTAGTCCTGCTTTAGCCCTGGTTTAGTCCTGCTTTAGTCCTGCTTTAGCCCTGCTTTAGACCTGCTTTAGACCTGCTTTAGTCCTGCTTTAGTCCAGCTTTAGCCCTGCTTTAGTCCTGCTTTAGCCCTGTTTTAGCCCTGCTTTAGTCCTGCTTTAGTCCTGCTTTAGACCTGCTTTAGCCCTGCTTTAGTCCTGCTTTAGCCCTGCTTTAGTCCTGCTTTAGACCTGCTTTAGTCCTGGTTTAGCCCTGCTTTAGCCCTGGTTTAGTCCTGCTTTAGTTCTGCTTTAGCCCTGCTTTAGTCCTGCTTTAGTCCTGCTTTAGTCCTGCTTTAGCCCTGCTTTAGTCCTGCTTTAGTCCTGCTTTAGTCCTGCTTTAGCCCTGGTTTAGTCTACTTTAGTCCTGGTTTAGCCCTGGTTTAACCCTGCTTTAGTCCTGCTTTAGTCCTGCTTTAGTCCTGCTTTAGCCCTGCTTTAGTCCTGGTTCAACCCTGCTTTAGTCCTGGTTTAGCCCTGGTTAAACCCTGCTTTAGTCCTGGTTTAGCCCTGCTTTAGCCCTGCTTTAGTCCTGCTTTAGCCCTGCTTTAGCCCTGGTTTAACCCTGCTTTAGTCCTGGTTTAGCCCTGCTTTAGTCCTGCTTTAGCCCTGCTTTAGTCCTGCTTTAGTCCTGCTTTAGCCCTGTTTTAGTCCTGCTTTAGTCCTGCTTTAGTCCTGCTTTAGTCCTGCTTTAGTCCTGGTTTAGCCCTGGTTAAACCCTGCTTTAGTCCTGGTTTAGCCCTGCTTTAGCCCTGCTTTAGTCCTTCTTTAGCCCTGCTTTAGTCCTGCTTTAGCCCTGCTTTAGCCCTGTTTTAGTCCTGCTTTAGCCCTGTTTTAGTCCTGCTTTAGTCCTGCTTTAGCCCTGCTTTAGCCCTGTTTTAGTCCTGCTTTAGTCCTGCTTTAGCCCTGCTTTAGTCCTGTTTTAGACCTGCTTTAGTCCTGCTTTAGCCCTGCTTTAGTCCTGCTTTAGTCCTGCTTTAGTCCTGCTTTAGCCCTGCTTTAGTCCTGCTTTAGTCCTGCTTTAGTCCTGCTTTAGCCCTGGTTTAGTCTACTTTAGTCCTGGTTTAGCCCTGGTTTAACCCTGCTTTAGTCCTGCTTTAGTCCTGCTTTAGTCCTGCTTTAGCCCTGCTTTAGTCCTGGTTCAACCCTGCTTTAGTCCTGGTTTAGCCCTGGTTAAACCCTGCTTTAGTCCTGGTTTAGTCCTGCTTTAGTCCTGCTTTAGCCCTGCTTTAGCCCTGTTTTAGTCCTGCTTTAGTCCTGCTTTAGCCCTGCTTTAGTCCTGTTTTAGACCTGCTTTAGTCCTGCTTTAGCCCTGCTTTAGTCCTGCTTTAGTCCTGCTTTAGTCCTGCTTTAGCCCTGCTTTAGTCCTGCTTTAGTCCTGCTTTAGTCCTGCTTTAGCCCTGGTTTAGTCTACTTTAGTCCTGGTTTAGCCCTGGTTTAACCCTGCTTTAGTCCTGCTTTAGTCCTGCTTTAGTCCTGCTTTAGTCCTGCTTTAGCCCTGCTTTAGTCCTGGTTCAACCCTGCTTTAGTCCTGGTTTAGCCCTGGTTAAACCCTGCTTTAGTCCTGCTTTAGTCCTGCTTTAGTCCTGCTTTAGTCCTGCTTTAGTCCTGCTTCAGTCCTGCTTTAGTCCTGGTTTAGCCCTGCTTTAGTCCTGCTTTAGTCCTGCTTTAGCCCTGTTTTAGTCCTGCTTTAGTCCTGCTTTAGTCCTGCTTTAGTCCTGCTTTAGTCCTGGTTTAGCCCTGGTTAAACCCTGCTTTAGTCCTGGTTTAGCCCTGCTTTAGCCCTGCTTTAGTCCTTCTTTAGCCCTGTTTTAGTCCTGCTTTAGTCCTGCTTTAGCCCTGCTTTAGCCCTGTTTTAGTCCTGCTTTAGTCCTGCTTTAGCCCTGCTTTAGCCCTGCTTTAGCCCTGTTTTAGTCCTGCTTTAGCCCTGTTTTAGTCCTGCTTTAGTCCTGCTTTAGCCCTGCTTTAGCCCTGTTTTAGTCCTGCTTTAGTCCTGCTTTAGCCCTGCTTTAGTCCTGCTTTAGCCCTGCTTTAGTCCCGCTTTAGCCCTGCTTTAGTCCTGCTTTAGCCCTGCTTTAGCCCTGTTTTAGTCCTGCTTTAGCCCTGTTTTAGTCCTGCTTTAGTCCTGCTTTAGCCCTGCTTTAGCCCTGTTTTAGTCCTGCTTTAGTCCTGCTTTAGCCCTGCTTTAGTCCTGCTTTAGCCCTGCTTTAGTCCCGCTTTAGCCCTGCTTTAGTCCTGCTTTAGCCCTGCTTTAGTCCCGCTTTAGCCCTGCTTTAGTCCTGCTTTAGCCCTGCTTTAGCCCTGTTTTAGTCCTGCTTTAGCCCTGCTTTAGTCCTGCTTTAGCCCTGCTTTAGTCCTGCTTTAGCCCTGCTTTAGTCCTGCTTTAGTCCTGCTTTAGCCCTGCTTTAGCCCTGCTTTAGTCACATCGGTGCACCTGCCTCCACAGACTCTGCGCTCTGCTGGTAAGACCTACATGGTGTTCTTCGTGGTGGTCATCTTCCTGGGCTCGTTCTACCTGGTAAACCTGATCCTTGCGGTGGTTGCCATGGCGTACGAGGAGCAGAATCAAGCCACCATCTTGGAAGCCAATCAGAAGGAGCGCGAGTTTCAGGAGGCGATGGAGCGGCTCAAACAGGAGCAGCAGGTCAGCAACTTAAAACATCTACAACCGCTTCACACCAGCTCCTTCAGATTGAAAATGACTTCACGATTGAAGTCAAAATGTCCTGATTATTCACCTTATTCTGCCCCGCCCACTTCTGTTGTGACGGCACTTCTGTTGTAACGACACTTCTGTTGTAACAACACTTCTGTTGTAACGACACTTCTGTTGTAACGACACTTCTGTTGTAACGGCACTTCTGTTGTAACGACACTTCTGTTGTAACGACACTTCTGTTGTAACGGCACTTCTGTTGTAACGGCACTTCTGTTGTAACGGCACTTCTGTTGTAACGACACTTCTGTTGTAACGGCACTTCTGTTGTAACGACACTTCTGTTGTAACGGCACTTCTGTTGTAAAGGCACTTCTGTTGTAACGGCACTTCTGTTGTAACGGCACTTCTGTTGTAAAGGCACTTCTGTTGTGACGACACTTCTGTTGTAACGACACTTCTGTTGTAACGGCACTTCTGTTGTAACGACACTTCTGTTGTAACGGCACTTCTGTTGTAAAGGCACTTCTGTTGTAACGGCACTTCTGTTGTAACGGCACTTCTGTTGTAACGACACTTCTGTTGTAACGACACTTCTGTTGTAACGGCACTTCTGTTGTAACGACACTTCTGTTGTAACGGCACTTCTGTTGTAACGGCACTTCTGTTGTAACGACACTTCTGTTGTAACGGCACTTCTGTTGTAACGGCACTTCTGTTGTAACGACACTTCTGTTGTAACGGCACTTCTGTTGTAACGGCACTTCTGTTGTAACGGCACTTCTGTTGTAACGGCACTTCTGTTGTAACAACACTTCTGTTGTAACGACACTTCTGTTGTAACAACACTTCTGTTGTAACGGCACTTCTGTTGTAACGGCACTTCTGTTGTAACGACACTTCTGTTGTAACGGCACTTCTGTTGTAACGGCACTTCTGTTGTAACGGCACTTCTGTTGTAACGGCACTTCTGTTGTAACGACACTTCTGTTGTAACGGCACTTCTGTTGTAACGGCACTTCTGTTGTAACGGCACTTCTGTTGTAACGGCACTTCTGTTGTAACGGCACTTCTGTTGTAACGACATTTCTGTTGTAACGGCACTTCTGTTGTAACGACACTTCTGTTGTAACGGCACTTCTGTTGTAACGGCACTTCTGTTGTAACGACACTTCTGTTGTAACGACACTTCTGTTGTAACGACATTTCTGTTGTAACGGCACTTCTGTTGTTACGACACTTCTGTTGTTGTAACGGCACTTCTGTTGTAACGACACTTCTGTCGTAACGACACTTCTGTTGTAACGGCACTTCTGTTGTGACGACACTTCTGTTGTAACGGCACTTCTGTTGTAACAACACTTCTGTTGTAACGACACTTCGGTTGTAACAACACTTCTGTTGTAACGACACTTCTGTTGTAACGACACTTCTGTTGTAACGGCACTTCTGTTGTTACGACACTTCTGTTGTTGTAACGGCACTTCTGTTGTAACGACACTTCTGTCGTAACGACACTTCTGTTGTAACGGCACTTCTGTTGTGACGACACTTCTGTTGTAACGGCACTTCTGTTGTAACAACACTTCTGTTGTAACGACACTTCGGTTGTAACAACACTTCTGTTTTAACGACACTTCTGTTGTAACGACACTTCTGTTGTAACGGCACTTCTGTTGTAACGACACTTCTGTTGTAACGGCACTTCTGTTGTGACGACACTTCTGTTGTAACGGCACTTCTGTTGTAACAACACTTCTGTTGTAACGACACTTCTGTTGTAACGACACTTCTGTTGTAACAACACTTCTGTTGTAACGACACTTCTGTTGTAACGACACTTCGGTTGTAACAACACTTCTGTTGTAACGACACTTCTGTTGTAACGACACTTCGGTCGTAACAACACTTCTGTTGTAACGACACTTCTGTTGTAACGGCACTTCTGTTGTAACGACACTTCTGTTGTAACTACACTTCTGTTGTAACGGCACTTCTGTTGTAACGACACTTCTGTTGTAACGACACTTCTGTTGTAACGGCACTTCTGTTGTAACGACACTTCTGTTGTAACGGCACTTCTGTTGTAACGACATTTCTGTTGTTACGACACTTCTGTTGTTGTAACGGCACTTCTGTTGTAACGACACTTCTGTCGTAACGACACTTCTGTTGTAACGGCACTTCTGTTGTGACGACACTTCTGTTGTAACGACACTTCTGTTGTAACGACACTTCTGTTGTAACGACACTTCTGTTGTAACGACACTTCTGTTGTAACGGCACTTCTGTTGTAACGACACTTCTGTTGTAACGGCACTTCTGTTGTAACGACACTTCTGTCGTAACGGCACTTCTGTCGTAACGACACTTCTGTTGTAACGACACTTCTGTTGTGACGACACTTCTGTTGTAACGGCACTTCAGTTGTAACGACACTTCTGTTGTAACGACACTTCTGTCGTAACGGCACTTCTGTTGTAACGACACTTCTGTTGTAACGACACTTCTGTTGTAACGGCACTTCTTTTGTAACGACACTTCTGTTGTAACGGCACTTCTGTTGTAACGACATTTCTGTTGTTACGACACTTCTGTTGTTGTAACGGCACTTCTGTTGTAACGACACTTCTGTCGTAACGACACATCTGTTGTAACAACACTTCTGTTGTGACGACACTTCTGTTGTGACGACACTTCTGTTGTAACGGCACTTCAGTTGTAACGACACTTCTGTTGTAACGACACTTCTGTCGTAACGGCACTTCTGTTGTAACGACACTTCTGTTGTAACGGCACTTCTGTTGTAACGACATTTCTGTTGTTACGACACTTCTGTTGTTGTAACGGCACTTCTGTTGTAACGACACTTCTGTCGTAACGACACATCTGTTGTAACAACACTTCTGTTGTAACGACACTTCTGTTGTAACAACACTTCTGTCGTAACGACACTTCTGTTGTAACGACACTTCTGTTGTAACGGCACTTCTGTTGTGACGACACTTCTGTTGTAACGACGACACTTCTGTAGTAACACTTCTGTTGTAACGACACTTCTGTTGTAACGACACTTCTGTTTTAACACTTCTGTTGTAACACTTCTGTTGTAACGACGACACTTCTGTTGTAACAACACTTCTGTTGTAACGACACTTCGGTTGTAACAACACTTCTGTTGTAACGACACTTCTGTTGTAACGGCACTTCTGTTGTAACGACACTTCTGTTGTAACGACACTTCTGTTGTAACGACACTTCTGTTGTAACGACATTTCTGTTGTTACGAAACTTCTGTTGTTGTAACGACACTTCGGTTGTAACAACACTTCTGTTGTAACGACACTTCTGTTGTAACGGCACTTCTGTTGTAACGACACTTCTGTTGTAACGACACTTCGGTTGTAACAACACTTCTGTTGTAACGACACTTCTGTTGTAACGACATTTCTGTTGTTACGAAACTTCTGTTGTTGTAACGACACTTCTGTTGTAACGACACTTCTGTTGTAACAACACTTCTGTTGTAACAACACTTCTGTTGTTGTAACGACACTTCTGTTGTAACAACACTTCTGTTGTTGTAACGACACTTCTGTTGTAACAACACTTCTGTTGTTGTAACGACACTTCTGTTGTAACGACACTTCTGTTGTTGTAACAACACTTCTGTTGTTTTAACGACACTTCTGTTGTAACGACACTTCTGTCGTAACGACACATCTGTTGTAACGACACTTCTGTTGTAACGGCACTTCTGTTGTAACGACATTTCTGTTGTTACGACACTTCTGTTGTTGTAACGGCACTTCTGTTGTAACGACACTTCTGTCGTAACGACACATCTGTTGTAACAACACTTCTGTTGTAACGACACTTCTGTTGTAACAACACTTCTGTCGTAACGACACTTCTGTTGTAACGACACTTCTGTTGTAACGGCACTTCTGTTGTGACGACACTTCTGTTGTAACGACGACACTTCTGTAGTAACACTTCTGTTGTAACGACATGTCTGTTGTAACGACACTTCTGTTGTAACGACACTTCTGTTGTAACGACACTTCTGTTTTAACACTTCTGTTGTAACACTTCTGTTGTAACGACGACACTTCTGTTGTAACAACACTTCTGTTGTAACGACACTTCGGTTGTAACAACACTTCTGTTGTAACGACACTTCTGTTGTAACGGCACTTCTGTTGTAACGACACTTCTGTTGTAACGACACTTCTGTTGTAACGACACTTCTGTTGTAACGACATTTCTGTTGTTACGAAACTTCTGTTGTTGTAACGACACTTCGGTTGTAACAACACTTCTGTTGTAACGACACTTCTGTTGTAACGGCACTTCTGTTGTAACGACACTTCTGTTGTAACGACACTTCGGTTGTAACAACACTTCTGTTGTAACGACACTTCTGTTGTAACGACATTTCTGTTGTTACGAAACTTCTGTTGTTGTAACGACACTTCTGTTGTAACGACACTTCTGTTGTAACGGCACTTCTGTTGTAACGACACTTCTGTTGTTGTAACGACACTTCTGTTGTAACAACACTTCTGTTGTTGTAACGACACTTCTGTTGTAACAACACTTCTGTTGTTGTAACGACACTTCTGTTGTAACGACACTTCTGTTGTTGTAACAACACTTCTGTTGTTTTAACGACACTTCTGTTGTAACGACACTTCTGTCGTAACGACACATCTGTTGTAACGACACTTCTGTTGTAACGGCACTTCTGTTGTAACGACATTTCTGTTGTTACGACACTTCTGTTGTTGTAACGGCACTTCTGTTGTAACGACACTTCTGTCGTAACGACACATCTGTTGTAACAACACTTCTGTTGTAACGACACTTCTGTTGTAACAACACTTCTGTCGTAACGACACTTCTGTTGTAACGACACTTCTGTTGTAACGGCACTTCTGTTGTGACGACACTTCTGTTGTAACGACGACACTTCTGTAGTAACACTTCTGTTGTAACGACATGTCTGTTGTAACGACACTTCTGTTGTAACGACACTTCTGTTGTAACGACACTTCTGTTTTAACACTTCTGTTGTAACACTTCTGTTGTAACGACGACACTTCTGTTGTAACAACACTTCTGTTGTAACGACACTTCGGTTGTAACAACACTTCTGTTGTAACGACACTTCTGTTGTAACGGCACTTCTGTTGTAACGACACTTCTGTTGTAACGACACTTCTGTTGTAACGACACTTCTGTTGTAACGACATTTCTGTTGTTACGAAACTTCTGTTGTTGTAACGACACTTCGGTTGTAACAACACTTCTGTTGTAACGACACTTCTGTTGTAACGGCACTTCTGTTGTAACGACACTTCTGTTGTAACGACACTTCGGTTGTAACAACACTTCTGTTGTAACGACACTTCTGTTGTAACGACATTTCTGTTGTTACGAAACTTCTGTTGTTGTAACGACACTTCTGTTGTAACGACACTTCTGTTGTAACAACACTTCTGTTGTAACAACACTTCTGTTGTTGTAACGACACTTCTGTTGTAACAACACTTCTGTTGTTGTAACGACACTTCTGTTGTAACGACACTTCTGTTGTTGTAACAACACTTCTGTTGTTTTAACGACACTTCTGTTGTAACGACACTTCTGTCGTAACGACACATCTGTTGTAACAACACTTCTGTTGTGACGACACTTCTGTTGTGACGACACTTCTGTTGTAACGGCACTTCAGTTGTAACGACACTTCTGTTGTAACGACACTTCTGTCGTAACGGCACTTCTGTTGTAACGGCACTTCTGTTGTAACGACATTTCTGTTGTTACGACACTTCTGTTGTTGTAACGGCACTTCTGTTGTAACGACACTTCTGTCGTAACGACACATCTGTTGTAACAACACTTCTGTTGTAACGACACTTCTGTTGTAACAACACTTCTGTCGTAACGACACTTCTGTTGTAACAACACTTCTGTTGTAACGGCACTTCTGTTGTGACGACACTTCTGTTGTAACGACGACACTTCTGTAGTAACACTTCTGTTGTAACGACATGTCTGTTGTAACGACACTTCTGTTGTAACGACACTTCTGTTGTAACGACACTTCTGTTTTAACACTTCTGTTGTAACACTTCTGTTGTAACGACGGCACTTCTGTTGTAACAACACTTCTGTTGTAACGACACTTCGGTTGTAACAACACTTCTGTTGTAACGACACTTCTGTTGTAACGGCACTTCTGTTGTAACGACACTTCTGTTGTAACGACACTTCTGTTGTAACGACACTTCTGTTGTAACGACATTTCTGTTGTTACGAAACTTCTGTTGTTGTAACGAAACTTCTGTTGTAACGGCACTTCTGTTGTAACGACACTTCTGTTGTAACGACACTTCTGTTGTTGTAACGACACTTCTGTTGTAACAACACTTCTGTTGTTGTAACGACACTTCTGTTGTAACAACACTTCTGTTGTTGTAACGACACTTCTGTTGTAACGACACTTCTGTTGTAACAACACTTCTGTTGTAACAACACTTCTGTTGTTGTAACGACACTTCTGTTGTAACAACACTTCTGTTGTTGTAACGACACTTCTGTTGTAACAACACTTCTGTTGTTGTAACGACACTTCTGTTGTAACGACACTTCTGTTGTTGTAACAACACTTCTGTTGTTTTAACGACACTTCTGTTGTAACGACACTTCTGTTGTAACGACACTTCTGTTGTAACGACACATCCGTCGTAACGACACTTCTATGCTTCTAAAGGCTACCGGCTAAAAGCTAAAAGATAAAAGCTAAAAGCTAAAAGCTACGGGCAACAGGCTAAAGGCTAAAAGCTAAAAGCTACAGGCTAAAGGCTAAAGATTAAAAGCTACAGGCTACAGGCTAAAGGCTACAGGCTACAGGCAAAAGGCTAAAGGCTAAAGGCTATAGGCTAAAGGCTAAAGGCTAAAGGCTAAAGGCTATAGGCTATAGGCTAAAGGCTACAGGCTACAGGCTACAGGCTACAGGCTACAGGCTTCAGGCTAAAGGCTAAAGGCTACAGGATAAAGGCTAAAGGCTACAGGCTTCAGGCTAAAGGCTATAGGCTATAGGCTATAGGCTAAAGGCTACAGGCTACAGGCTTCAGGCTAAAGGCTACAGGCTACAGGCTACAGGCTACAGGCTAAAGGCTAAAGGCTAAAGGCTACAGGCTATAGGCTAAAGGCAAAAGGCTAAAGGCTAAAGGCTAATGGCTAACTTGAAGCTAACTCTGTGTTTCCCTCTGGTTTCAGGCCGCGACCCAGAAAGCCCTGGACTCCGACTCGGTGATGTCACGTGATCTTTCACCTTTCGCTCCTCCGCTGACCCCTGACCTCACAGCGGAGGAGCGGAGGCGGAGCCAAGCGCTAGTGGGCGTGGCCAACCTGGAAGCCAACCTATCAGAAGAGAGGCTGCTCACAGACTCCAAGGTAAGACCTGGTTCTGACCCGGTTCTGACCCGGTTCTGACCCGGTTCTGATCCGGTTCTGACCCGGTTCTGATCCGGTTCTGACCCGGTTCTGACCCGGTTCTGACCCGGTTCTGACCCGGTTCTCTCTGTGTTTTAGCCGCTCCATCCCCTCCTCTCGCGCTCGTTCTCGTCGCGCCGTTGCTCTCAGGTCTCCTCCATCTTTAACTTCGTGCTGAGGGGGCGTGGCTCTGAGGGCGAAATGGCGGACGACGAGTTCAGTGTTCCCGGCGACGTCCTGGAGATGGCGCCGTCGCGCTTCACGTCGACCGGCGTGTACAGCCCCAACGCGTACACCGGGGCGCAGTACCCCGGGGCGCTGTACACCGGGGCGCAGTACACCGCCGGAGCCTACAGCGGCATCCAGCAGTGGAAAAGAAGAACCAGCACCTTCAGCACGCACAGCCGCACCTCACAGGTACCTCACACTGAGCCAGGTACCTCCCACTGAGCCAGGTACCTCCCACTGAGCCAGGTACCTCCCACTGAGCCAGGTACCTCCCACTGAGCCAGGTACCCAGGTACCTCCCACTGAGCCAGGTACCTCCCACTGAGCCAGGTACCTCCCACTCAGCCAGGTACCTTGAGCCAGGTACCTCCCACTGAGCCAGGTACTGCCCACTGAGCCAGGTACCTCCCACTGAGCCAGGTACCTCCCACTGAGCCAGGTACCTCCCACTGAGCCAGGTACCTCCCACTCAGCCAGGTACCTTGAGCCAGGTACCTCCCACTGAGCCAGGTACCGCCCACTGAGCCAGGTACCTCCCACTGAGTCAGGTACCTCCCACTGAGCCAGGTACCTCCCACTGAGCCAGGTACCTCCCACTGAGCCAGGTACCTCCCACTGAGCCAGGTACCTCCCACTGAGCCAGGTACCTCCCACTGAGCCAGGTACCTCCCACTCAGCCAGGTACCTTGAGCCAGGTACCTCCCACTGAGCCAGGTACCGCCCACTGAGCCAGGTACCTCCCACTGAGTCAGGTACCGCCCACTGAGCCAGGTACCTCCCACTGAGCCAGGTACCGCCCACTGAGCCAGGTACCGCCCACTGAGTCAGTTGATCTACAGATTTCCCTGGGACATGTTCCTCCCACAGAGACATAAAGATCAGGCCTCAAAGTAGCTCCTCCCACACACACAAAACTGTACAATCTGTGACTCAGCACTTCAGGTCTTCTCTTCTTCTTCTCTAAAGTCTTCTCTCCTCAGGTCTTCTCTTCTTCTTCTCTAAAGTCTTCTCTCCTCAGGTCTTCTCTTCTTCTTCTCTAACATCTTCTCTCCTCAGGTCTTCTCTTCTTCTTCTCTAACGTCTCTTCTTCTCTCCTCAGATCTTCTTTCCGACCCTAAACGTGAACGGCAGACTCTTGGTGGGTTTTGAGAACGGCGTGTCGTCTCCTCCTCTGCCGGGGCTGATCCCGTGTCAGGCGCCGCCATGTGCCATGGAGAAGCTCAACGAGGAGAGCGTGAGTTCATCTGATTTAAACACCACTCTCATATCTCACCTGGCCCCTCCCATCTCTCACCTGGCCCCTCCCATCTCTCACCTGGCCCCTCCCATCTCTCACCTGGCCCCTCCCAGCTCTCACCTGGACCTCCCAGCTCTCACCTGGACGTCCCAGCTCTCACCTGGCGGTTCCAGGTTCAGAAGCATCAGAACTAGTGACCTCACGGTTCAAGGGCCAGAAGCATCCAAACTAGTGACCTCACGGTTCCAGGTCCAGAAGCATCAGAACTAGTGACCTCGCAGTTCAAGGTCCAGAAGCATCAGAACTAGTGACCTCGCGGTTCCAGGTGCAGAAGCATCAGAACTAGTGACCTCGCGGTTCAAGGTCCAGAAGCATCAGAACTAGTGACCTCGCGGTTCCAGGTGCAGAAGCATCAGAACTAGTGACCTCGCGGTTCCAGGTGCAGAAGCATCAGAACTAGTGACCTCGCGGTTCAAGGTCCAGGAGCATCAGAACTAGTGACCTCACGGTTCAAGGTCCAGGAGCATCAAAACTAGTGACCTCGCGGTTCAAGGGCCAGAAGCGTCCGAACTAGTGACCTCACGGTTCCAGGTCCAGAAGCATCAGAACTAGTGACCTCGCAGTTCAAGGTCCAGAAGCATCAGAACTAGTGACCTCGCGGTTCAAGGTCCAGAAGCATCAGAACTAGTGACCTCGCGGTTCCAGGTGCAGAAGCATCAGAACTAGTGACCTCGCGGTTCAAGGTCCAGAAGCATCAGAACTAGAGACCTCGCGGTTCCAGGTGCAGAAGCATCAGAACTAGTGACCTCGCGGTTCCAGGTGCAGAAGCATCAGAACTAGTGACCTCGCGGTTCAAGGTCCAGGAGCATCAGAACTAGTGACCTCGCGGTTCAAGGGCCAGAAGCATCAGAACTAGTGACCTCGCGGTTCCAGGTCCAGAAGCATCAGAACTAGTGACCTCGCAGTTCAAGGTCCAGAAGCATCAGAACTAGTGACCTCGCGGTTCAAGGGCCAGAAGCGTCAGAACTAGTGACCTCACGGTTCAAGGTGCAGAAGCATCAGAACTAGTGACCTCACGGTTCCAGGTGCAGAAGCATCAGAACTAGTGACCTCGCAGTTCAAGGTCCAGAAGCATCAGAACTAGTGACCTCGCGGTTCAAGGGCCAGAAGCGTCAGAACTAGTGACCTCACGGTTCCAGGTCCAGAAGCATCAGAACTAGTGACCTCGCGGTTCAAGGTCCAGGAGCATCAGAACTAGTGACCTCGCGGTTCAAGGTCCAGGAGCATCAGAACTAGTGACCTCACGGTTCAAGGGCCAGAAGCGTCAGAACTAGTGACCTCACGGTTCCAGGTCCAGAAGCATCAGAACTAGTGACCTCACGGTTCAAGGTCCAGGAGCATCAGAACTAGTGACCTCGCGGTTCAAGGGCCAGAAGCGTCAGAACTAGTGACCTCACGGTTCCAGGTCCAGAAGCATCAGAACTAGTGACCCCGCGGTTCAAGGTCCAGGAGCATCAGAACTAGTGACCTCGCGGTTCGAGGGCCAGAAGCGTCAGAACTAGTGACCTCACGGTTCCAGGTCCAGAAGCATCAGAACTAGTGACCTCGCAGTTCAAGGTCCAGGAGCATCAGAACTAGTGACCTCGCGGTTCAAGGTCCAGGAGCATCAGAACTAGTGACCTCACGGTTCAAGGTGCAGAAGCATCAGAACTAGTGACCTCACGGTTCCAGGTCCAGAAGCATCAGAACTAGTGACCTCACGGTTCAAGGGCCAGAAGCGTCAGAACTAGTGACCTCACGGTTCCAGGTCCAGAAGCATCAGAACTAGTGACCTCGCAGTTCAAGGTCCAGAAGCATCAGAACTAGTGACCTCGCAGTTCAAGGTCCAGAAGCATCAGAACTAGTGACCTCACGGTTCAAGGGCCAGAAGCGTCCAAACTAGTGACCTCACGGTTCCAGGTCCAGAAGCATCAGAACTAGTGACCTCGCAGTTCAAGGTCCAGAAGCATCAGAACTAGTGACCTCGCGGTTCAAGGGCCAGAAGCGTCCGAACTAGTGACCTCACGGTTCCAGGTCCAGAAGCATCAGAACTAGTGACCTCGCGGTTCAAGGTCCAGAAGCATCAGAACTAGTGACCTCGCGGTTCCAGGTGCAGAAGCATCAGAACTAGTGACCTCGCGGTTCAAGGTCCAGAAGCATCAGAACTAGAGACCTCGCGGTTCCAGGTGCAGAAGCATCAGAACTAGTGACCTCGCGGTTCCAGGTGCAGAAGCATCAGAACTAGTGACCTCGCGGTTCAAGGTCCAGGAGCATCAGAACTAGTGACCTCGCGGTTCAAGGGCCAGAAGCATCAGAACTAGTGACCTCGCGGTTCCAGGTCCAGAAGCATCAGAACTAGTGACCTCGCAGTTCAAGGTCCAGAAGCATCAGAACTAGTGACCTCGCGGTTCAAGGGCCAGAAGCATCAGAACTAGTGACCTCGCAGTTCAAGGTCCAGAAGCGTCAGAACTAGTGACCTCACGGTTCAAGGTGCAGAAGCATCAGAACTAGTGACCTCGCAGTTCAAGGTCCAGAAGCATCAGAACTAGTGACCTCGCAGTTCAAGGTCCAGAAGCATCAGAACTAGTGACCTCACGGTTCAAGGGCCAGAAGCGTCCAAACTAGTGACCTCACGGTTCCAGGTCCAGAAGCATCAGAACTAGTGACCTCGCAGTTCAAGGTCCAGAAGCATCAGAACTAGTGACCTCGCGGTTCAAGGGCCAGAAGCGTCCGAACTAGTGACCTCACGGTTCCAGGTCCAGAAGCATCAGAACTAGTGACCTCGCGGTTCAAGGTCCAGAAGCATCAGAACTAGTGACCTCGCGGTTCCAGGTGCAGAAGCATCAGAACTAGTGACCTCGCGGTTCAAGGTCCAGAAGCATCAGAACTAGAGACCTCGCGGTTCCAGGTGCAGAAGCATCAGAACTAGTGACCTCGCGGTTCCAGGTGCAGAAGCATCAGAACTAGTGACCTCGCGGTTCAAGGTCCAGAAGCATCAGAACTAGAGACCTCGCGGTTCCAGGTGCAGAAGCATCAGAACTAGTGACCTCGCGGTTCCAGGTGCAGAAGCATCAGAACTAGTGACCTCGCGGTTCAAGGTCCAGAAGCATCAGAACTAGTGACCTCGCGGTTCCAGGTGCAGAAGCATCAGAACTAGTGACCTCGCGGTTCCAGGTGCAGAAGCATCAGAACTAGTGACCTCGCGGTTCAAGGTCCAGGAGCATCAGAACTAGTGACCTCGCGGTTCAAGGGCCAGAAGCATCAGAACTAGTGACCTCGCGGTTCCAGGTCCAAAAGCATCAGAACTAGTGACCTCGCAGTTCAAGGTCCAGAAGCATCAGAACTAGTGACCTCGCGGTTCAAGGGCCAGAAGCATCAGAACTAGTGACCTCGCAGTTCAAGGTCCAGAAGCGTCAGAACTAGTGACCTCACGGTTCAAGGTGCAGAAGCATCAGAACTAGTGACCTCACGGTTCCAGGTCCAGAAGCATCAGAACTAGTGACCTCGCGGTTCAAGGTGCAGAAGCATCAGAACTAGTGACCTCGCAGTTCAAGGTCCAGAAGCATCAGAACTAGTGACCTCGCAGTTCAAGGTCCAGAAGCATCAGAACTAGTGACCTCACGGTTCCAGGTCCAGGAGCATCAGAACTAGTGACCTCGCGGTTCAAGGTCCAGGAGCATCAGAACTAGTGACCTCGCGGTTCAAGGTCCAGGAGCATCAGAACTAGTGACCTCACGGTTCAAGGGCCAGAAGCGTCAGAACTAGTGACCTCACGGTTCCAGGTCCAGAAGCATCAGAACTAGTGACCTCGCGGTTCAAGGTCCAGGAGCATCAGAACTAGTGACCTCGCGGTTCAAGGTCCAGGAGCATCAGAACTAGTGACCTCACGGTTCAAGGGCCAGAAGCGTCAGAACTAGTGACCTCACGGTTCCAGGTCCAGAAGCATCAGAACTAGTGACCTCGCGGTTCAAGGGCCAGAAGCATCAGAACTAGTGACCTCGCGGTTCTAGGTCCAGAAGCATCAGAACTAGTGACCTTGCGGTTCAAGGGCCAGAAGCGTCAGAACTAGTGACCTCACGGTTCCAGGTCCAGAAGCATCAGAACTAGTGACCTCGCGGTTCCAGGTGCAGAAGCATCAGAACTAGTGACCTCACGGTTCCAGGTCCAGAAGCCTCAGAACTAGTGACCTCGCGGTTCCAGGTGCAGAAGCATCAGAACTAGTGACCTCACGGTTCCAGGTCCAGAAGCCTCAGAACTAGTGACCTCGCGGTTCTAGGTCCAGAAGCATCAGAACTAGAGACCTCGCGGTTCCAGGTGCAGGAGCATCAGAACTAGTGACCTCACGGTTCCAGGTCCAGGAGCATCAGAACTAGTGACCTCGCGGTTCCAGGTGCAGGAGCATCAGAACTAGTGACCTCACGGTTCCAGTTCCAGGAGCATCAGAACTAGTGACCTCGCGGTTCCAGGTGCAGGAGCATCAGAACTAGTGACCTCGCGGTTCCAGGTCCAGAAGCATCAGAACTAGTGACCTCGCGGTTCCAGGTGCAGAAGCATCAGAACTAGAGACCTCGCGGTTCCAGGTGCAGGAGCATCAGAACTAGTGACCTCGCGGTTCCAGGTGCAGGAGCATCAGAACTAGTGACCTCACGGTTCAAGGTCCAGGAGCATCAGAACTAGTGACCTCACGGTTCAAGGTCCAGTGAAAGAACTTAATCATGTTGTTTCTTCAGGTTCCCACGTCGTCGACTGAACTCAGCACGATGCTTCTGCCTCGGCCCTCGTCCAATCACAGCTCAGAGAAAAGGGGGCGGACCCTAAGTGCTGCCAGCTGTCTGACGGACGCCATGGACGGTACGAGCGGCCAATCAGAACCAGGAATGTGTCTTCTGTCCAATCAGAACCAGGAATGTGTCTTCTGTCCAATCAGAACCAGGAATGTGTCTTCTGTCCAATCAGAACCAGGAATGTGTCTTCTGTCCAATCAGAACCAGGAATGTGTCTTCTGTCCAATCAGAACCAGGAATGTGTCTTCTGTCCAATCAGAACCAGGAATGTGTCTTCTGTCCAATCGGACACAAAAAATATCTTTTGCCCAAAGTTTGGTTTAATTTTAAGGTCAAAACCTTTGTCCCAGAACCCAGTCCTAGATCCCGGCCCTGCTCTCGGTCCCAGTCCGGGGCCCCGGCCCTGCTCTCGGTCCCAGTCCGGGGCCCCGGCCCTGCTCTCGGTCCCAGTCCGGGGCCCCGGCCCTGCTCTCGGTCCCTGTCCCGGCTCCTGAGCAGGTCCTGTTGGTGTGATAATGGCTTGTTCTTCTGTGTGCTCAGAGCTGGAGGAGACTCACGGGCGGCGCTGCGCCCCCTGCTGGTACGTGCTGGCACAGCGGTACCTGGTGTGGGAGTGTGACCCGTCCTGGCTCCGCCTCAAAGCCTCAGTCAAAGTCATGGTCATGGATCCGTTCCTGGATTTGGCGATCACCGTCTGCATCGTCCTCAACACGCTCTTCATGGCCATGGAACACTACCCCATGACCGACGAGTTCAACAGCATGCTGACCATCGGGAACCTGGTGAGGCCCGCCCCAAACCCGCCCCAAACCCGCCCCAAACCCGCCCCAAACCCATATATATATATATATATATATATATGTATATACATATATATATATATATATATA
>JAPEHP010000020.1:1085831-1093331 GCA_026437355.1 Eucyclogobius newberryi | reverse complement strand
CCTGGTTTAGTCCTGGTTTAGTCCTGCTTTAGACCTGCTTTAGTCCTGCTTTAGTCCTGGTTTAGCCCTGCTTTAGTCCTGGTTTATATCTCAGGTGTTTCGCTGACTCAGGAGCAGATGTTTTTTGTTCAATTATTTCAATTCAATTTATTTTTGTAACGGCCAAAAACACATGAAACAATGTCCCAGCGTCCTCTGTCCTCAGACACATGTCCTCTGTCCTCAGACACATGTCCTCTGTACTCAGACACATGTCCTCTGTCCTCAGACACATGTCCTCTGTCCTCAGACACATGTCCTCGGTCCTCAGACACATGTCCTCTGTACTCAGACACATGTCCTCGGTCCTCAGACACATGTCCTCTGTCCTCAGACACATGTCCTCGGTCCTCAGACACATGTCCTCTGTACTCAGACACATGTCCTCGGTCCTCAGACACATGTCCTCTGTCCTCAGACACATGTCCTCTGTCCTCAGACACATGTCCTCCTTCCTCAGACACATGTCCTCTGTCCTCAGACACATGTCCTCTGTACTCAGACACATGTCCTCTGTCCTCAGACACATGTCCTCGGTCCTCAGACACATGTCCTCGGTCCTCAGACACATGTCCTCTGTACTCAGACACATGTCCTCTGTCCTCAGACACATGTCCTCTGTACTCAGACACATGTCCTCGGTCCTCAGACACATGTCCTCTGTACTCAGACACATGTCCTCGGTCCTCAGACACATGTCAGACACATGTCCTCTGTCCTCAGACACATGTCCTCTGTACTCAGACACATGTCCTCTGTCCTCAGACTCATGTCCTCTGTCCTCAGACACATGTCCTCTGTACTCAGACACATGTCCTCTGTCCTCAGACACATGTCCTATGTACTCAGACACATGTCCTCTGTCCTCAGACACAGGTCCTCTGTCCTCGGACAGATGTCCTCTGTACTCAGACACATGTCCTCTGTCCTCAGACACATGTCCTCTGTACTCAGACACATGTCCTCTGTCCTCAGACACATGTCCCAGCGTCCTCTGTCCTCAGACACATGTCCTCTGTCCTCAGACACATTTCCCGGTGTCGTCTATCCTTAGACACATGTCCCAGCGTCCTCTGTCCTCAGACACATTTCCCAGCGTCCTCTGTCTTTAGACACATGTCCCAGTGTCCTCTGTCCTCAGACACATGTCCCAGTGTCCTCTGTCCTTAGACACATGTCCCAGCGTTCTCTGTCCTCAGACACATGTCCACGCGTCCTCTGTCCTCAGACACATGTCCCAGCGTCCTCTGTCCTCAGACACATGTCCCAGTGTCCTCCGTCCTTAGACACATGTCCCAGCGTCCTCTGTCCTTAGACACATGTCCCAGCGTCCTCTGTCCTCAGACACATGTCCCAGCGTCCTCTGTCCTCAGACATATGTCCTCTGTCCTCAGACACATGTCCCAGCGTCCTCTGTCCTCAGACACATGTCCCAGCTTCCTCTGTCCTCAGACACATTGCCCAGCGTCCTCTGTCCTCAGACACATGTCCCAGTGTCCTCTGTCCTTAGACACATGTCCCAGCGTCCTCTGTCCTCAGACACATGTCCCAGCGTCCTCTGTCCTCAGACACATTGCCCAGCGTCCTCTGTCCTCAGACACATGTCCCAGCGTCCTCTGTCCTCAGACACATGTCCCAGCTTCCTCTGTCCTCAGACACATTGCCCAGCGTCCTCTGTCCTCAGACACATGTCCCAGTGTCCTCTGTCCTTAGACACATGTCCCAGCGTCCTCTGTCCTCAGACACATGTCCCAGTGTCCTCTGTCCTTAGACACATTTCCCAGCGTCCTCTGTCCTTAGACACATGTCCCAGCGTCCTCTGTCCTCAGACACATGTCCCAGCGTCCTCTGTCCTCAGACACATGTCCCAGTGTCCTCTGTCCTTAGACACATTTCCCAGCGTCCTCTGTCCTCAGACACATGTCCCAGCGTCCTCTGTCCTCAGACATATGTCCTCTGTCCTCAGACACATGTCCCAGCGTCATCTGTCCTTAGACACATGTCCCAGCGTCCTCTGTCCTCAGACACATGTCCCAGTGTCCTCGGTCCTCAGACACATGTCCCAGTGTCTTCTGTCCTCACACACATATCCCAGCGTCTTCTGTCCTCAGACACACGTCCCAGAGTCCTCTGTCCTCAGACACATGTCCCAGTGTCTTTTGTCCTCAGACACATGTCCCAGTGTCCTTAGACACATGTCCCAGCGTCTTCTGTCCTCAGACACATGTCCCAGCGTCCTCTGTCCTCAGACACATGTCCCAGTGTCCTCTGTCCTTAGACACATGTCCAAGTGTCCTCTGTCCTCAGACACATGTCCCAGTGTCCTCTGTCCTTAGACACATTTCCCAGCGTCCTCTGTCCTCAGACACATGTCCCAGTGTCCTCTGTCCTCAGACACATGTCCCAGCGTCCTCTGTCCTCAGACACATGTCCCAGCGTCCTCTGTCCTCAGACACATGTCCCTGCGTCCTCTGTCCTCAGACACATGTCCCAGTGTCCTCTGTCCTTAGACACATGTCCCAGCGTCCTCTGTCCTCAGACACATGTCCCAGTGTCCTCTGTCCTTAGACACATGTCCCAGCTTCCTCTGTCCTCAGACACATTGCCCAACGTCCTCTGTCCTTAGACACATGTCCCAGCGTCCTCTGTCCTCAGACACATGTCCCAGTGTCCTCTGTCCTTAGACACATGTCCCAGCGTCCTCTGTCCTTAGACACATGTCCCAGCGTCCTCTGTCCTCAGACACATGTCCCAGCGTCCTCTGTCCTCAGACACATGTCCCAGCGTCCTCTGTCCTCTGACACATGTCCCAGTGTCCTCTGTCCTTAGACACATGTCCCAGCGTCCTCTGTCCTCAGACACATGACCCAGCGTCCTCTGTCCTCAGACACATGTCCCAGTGTCCTCTGTCCTTAGACACATGTCCCAGCATCCTCTGTCCTCAGACACATGTCCTAGTGTCCTCTGTCCTTAGACACATGTCCCAGCGTCCTCTGTCCTCAGACACATGTCCCAGCGT
Organism: Eucyclogobius newberryi; assembly: GCA_026437355.1. Lineage (NCBI taxonomy): Eukaryota > Metazoa > Chordata > Actinopteri > Gobiiformes > Gobiidae > Eucyclogobius > Eucyclogobius newberryi. The sequence goes on along the minus strand of JAPEHP010000020.1, from coordinate 1,090,273 downwards.
CCTCTGTCCTCAGGCACATGTCCCAGCGTCCTCTGTCCTCAGACACATGTCCCAGCGTCCTCTGTCCTCAGACACATGTCCCAGCGTCCTCTGTCCTCAGACACATGTCCCTGCGTCCTCTGTCCTCAGACACATGTCCCAGTGTCCTCTGTCCTTAGACACATGTCCCAGCATCCTCTGTCCTCAGACACATGTCCTCTGTCCTTAGACACATGTCCCAGCGTCCTCTGTCCTCAGACACATGTCCCAGCGTCCTCTGTCCTCAGACACATGTCCCAGCGTCCTCTGTCCTCTGACACATGTCCCAGCGTCCTCTGTCCTCAGGCACATGTCCCAGCGTCCTCTGTCCTCAGACACATGTCCCAGCGTCCTCTGTCCTCAGACACATGTCCCAGCGTCCTCTGTCCTCTGACACATGTCCCAGTGTCCTCTGTCCTTAGACACATGTCCCAGCGTCCTCTGTCCTCAGACACATGACCCAGCGTCCTCTGTCCTCAGACACATGTCCCAGTGTCCTCTGTCCTTAGACACATGTCCCAGCATCCTCTGTCCTCAGACACATGTCCTAGTGTCCTCTGTCCTTAGACACATGTCCCAGCGTCCTCTGTCCTCAGACACATGTCCCAGCGTCCTCTGTCCTCAGGCACATGTCCCAGCGTCCTCTGTCCTCAGACACATGTCCCAGCGTCCTCTGTCCTCAGACACATGTCCCAGCGTCCTCTGTCCTCAGACACATGTCCCTGCGTCCTCTGTCCTCAGACACATGTCCCAGTGTCCTCTGTCCTTAGACACATGTCCCAGCATCCTCTGTCCTCAGACACATGTCCTCTGTCCTTAGACACATGTCCCAGCGTCCTCTGTCCTCAGACACATGTCCCAGCGTCCTCTGTCCTCAGACACATGTCCCAGCGTCCTCTGTCCTCTGACACATGTCCCAGCGTCCTCTGTCCTCAGGCACATGTCCCAGCGTCCTCTGTCCTCAGACACATGTCCCAGCGTCCTCTGTCCTCAGACACATGTCCCAGCGTCCTCTGTCCTTAGACACTAATAAGACACTAATAAGATGTTGTCCTCAGGTCTTCTCGGGGATCTTCACGGCTGAGATGCTCTTGAAGATCGTGGCCTTTGATCCATATTTATATTTCCAAACCGGCTGGAACATCTTCGACAGCATCATCGTGTCCCTCAGTCTCATGGAGCTGGGACTGTCCGACGTGGAGGGACTCAGCGTCCTCCGGTCCTTCAGGCTGGTGAGTCTGGGACCGGGACTAGGACCAGGGACCGGGGCTAGGACCAGGACCGGGACCAGGGACCGGGACCAGGGACCGGGGCTAGGACCAGGACCGGGACCAGGGACCGGGACCAGGGACCGGGGCTAGGACCAGGACCGGGACCAGGGACCGGGACCAGGGACCGGGGCTAGGACCAGGACCGGGACTAGGACCAGGACCGGGACTAGGACCAGGGACCGGGACTAGGACCAGGGACCGGGGCTAGGACCAGGACCGGGACTAGGACCAGGACCGGGACTAGGACCAGGGACCGGGACTAGGACCAGGGACCGGGGCTAGGACCAGGGACCGGGACTAGGACCAGGACTGGGACTAGGACCGGGACTAGGACCAGGACCGGGACTAGGACCAGGACCAGGACCAGGACCAGGACCAGGACCAGGACCAGGACCAGGACCAGGACCAGGACCAGGGACCAGGACCAGGACCAGGACCAGGACCAGGACCAGGGACCAGGACCAGGACCAGGACCAGGACCAGGACCAGGACCAGGACCGGGACCAGGACCAGGACCAGGACCAGGACCGGGACCTTGTGCTCAGATGTCACATTTGTCCCTGTCTCTCCTCCAGCTCCGTGTCTTCAAACTGGCCCGTTCGTGGCCCACGTTAAACACTCTGATAAAGATCATCGGTAACTCGATGGGCGCGCTCGGGAATCTCACCCTCGTCCTCGCCATCATCGTCTTCATCTTTGCTGTGGTCGGGATGCAGCTCTTCGGCAAAAACTACCAGGTAAAAACTGCAGGACTGTATGTGACTCTCTTGCGCCCCCTGCAGGACTGTATGTGACTCTCTTGCGCCCCCTGCAGGACTGTAAGTGACTCTCTTGCGCCCCCTGCAGGACTGTAAGTGACTCTCTTGCGCCCCCTGCAGGACTGTATGTGACTCTCTTGCGCCCCCTGCAGGACTGTAAGTGACTCTCTTGCGCCCCCTGCAGGACTGTAAGTGACTCTCTTGCGCCCCCTGCAGGACTGTAAGTGACTCTCTTGCGCCCCCTGCAGGACTGTAAGTGACTCTCTTGCGCCCCCTGCAGGACTGTAAGTGACTCTCTTGCGCCCCCTGCAGGACTGTAAGTGACTCTCTTGCGCCCCCTGCAGGACTGTAAGTGACTCTCTTTGCGCCCCCTGCAGGACTGTATGTGACTCTCTTGCGCCCCCTGCAGGACTGTGTAAGTGACTCTCTTGCGCCCCCTGCAGGACTGTATGTGACTCTCTTGCGCCCCCTGCAGGACTGTGTAAGTGACTCTCTTGCGCCCCCTGCAGGACTGTAAGTGACTCTCTTGCCCCCCCTGCAGGACTGTATGTGACTCTCTTGCGCCCCCTGCAGGACTGTAAGTGACTCTCTTGCACCCCCTGCAGGACTGTATGTGACTCTCTTAAGCCCCCTGCAGGACTGTGTAAGTGACTCTCTTGCGCCCCCTGCAGGACTGTGTAAGTGACTCTCTTAAGCCCCCTGCAGGACTGTAAGTGACTCTCTTGCGCCCCCTGCAGGACTGTATGTGACTCTCTTAAGCCCCCTGCAGGACTGTAAGTGACTCTCTTGCGCCCCCTGCAGGACTGTATGTGACTCTCTTGCACCCCCTGCAGGACTGTAAGTGACTCTCTTGCGCCCCCTGCAGGACTGTAAGTGACTCTCTTGCGCCCCCTGCAGGACTGTGTAAGTGACTCTCTTGCGCCCCCTGCAGGACTGTAAGTGACTCTCTTGCCCCCCCTGCAGGACTGTATGTGACTCTCTTGCGCCCCCTGCAGGACTGTGTAAGTGACTCTCTTGCGCCCCCTGCAGGACTGTAAGTGACTCTCTTGCGCCCCCTGCAGGACTGTGTAAGTGACTCTCTTGCGCCCCCTGCAGGACTGTATGTGACTCTCTTGCGCCCCCTGCAGGACTGTATGTGACTCTCTTTGCGCCCCCTGCAGGACTGTATGTGACTCTCTTGCGCCCCCTGCAGGACTGTATGTGACTCTCTTGCGCCCCCTGCAGGACTGTAAGTGACTCTCTTGCGCCCCCTGCAGGACTGTAAGTGACTCTCTTGCGCCCCCTGCAGGACTGTAAGTGACTCTCTTGCGCCCCCTGCAGGACTGTATGTGACTCTCTTGCGCCCCCTGCAGGACTGTAAGTGACTCTCTTGCCCCCCCTGCAGGACTGTATGTGACTCTCTTGCGCCCCCTGCAGGACTGTAAGTGACTCTCTTGCGCCCCCTGCAGGACTGTATGTGACTCTCTTGCGCCCCCTGCAGGACTGTATGTGACTCTCTTGCGCCCCCTGCAGGACTGTGTAAGTGACTCTCTTGCGCCCCCTGCAGGACTGTATGTGACTCTCTTGCGCCCCCTGCAGGACTGTAAGTGACTCTCTTGCACCCCCTGCAGGACTGTATGTGACTCTCTTGCGCCCCCTGCAGGACTGTAAGTGACTCTCTTGCGCCCCCTGCAGGACTGTATGTGACTCTCTTGCGCCCCCTGCAGGACTGTATGTGACTCTCTTTGCGCCCCCTGCAGGACTGTAAGTGACTCTCTTGCGCCCCCTGCAGGACTGTGTAAGTGACTCTCTTGCGCCCCCTGCAGGACTGTATGTGACTCTCTTGCGCCCCCTGCAGGACTGTATGTGACTCTCTTGTGCCCCCTGCAGGACTGTAAGTGACTCTCTTGCGCCCCCTGCAGGACTGTATGTGACTCTCTTGCCCCCCCTGCAGGACTGTATGTGACTCTCTTGCGCCCCCTGCAGGACTGTATGTGACTCTCTTGCGCCCCCTGCAGGACTGTATGTGACTCTCTTGCGCCCCCTGCAGGACTGTGTAAGTGACTCTCTTGCGCCCCCTGCAGGACTGTATGTGACTCTCTTTGCGCCCCCTGCAGGACTGTAAGTGACTCTCTTGCGCCCCCTGCAGGACTGTAAGTGACTCTCTTGCGCCCCCTGCAGGACTGTAAGTGACTCTCTTGCGCCCCCTGCAGGACTGTGTAAGTGACTCTCTTGCGCCCCCTGCAGGACTGTAAGTGACTCTCTTGCGCCCCCTGCAGGACTGTAAGTGACTCTCTTTGCGCCCCCTGCAGGACTGTATGTGACTCTCTTGCGCCCCCTGCAGGACTGTATGTGACTCTCTTGCGCCCCCTGCAGGACTGTAAGTGACTATCTTGCGCCCCCTGCAGGACTGTAA
>JAPEHP010000020.1:959309-1076809 GCA_026437355.1 Eucyclogobius newberryi | reverse complement strand
GTTGATGTTTTGAAGGTGTTGATGGTGTTGAAGGTGTTGATGTTTTGAAGGTGTTGATGGTGTTGATGGTGTTGATGGTGTTGATGGTGTTGAAGGTGTTGATGATGTTGAAGGTGTTGATGGTGTTGATGGTGTTGAAGGTGTTGATGTTTTGAAGGTGTTGATGGTGTTGAAGGTGTTGATGTTTTGAAGGTGTTGATGGTGTTGATGGTGTTGATGGTGTTGAAGGTGTTGATGATGTTGAAGGTGTTGATGGTGTTGATGGTGTTGAAGGTGTTGATGTTTTGAAGGTGTTGATGGTGTTGATGGCGTTGATGGTGTTGAAGGTGTTGATGATGTTGAAGGTGTTGATGGTGTTGAAGGTGTTGGTGGTTTGAAGTGTTGATGTGTTGATGGTGTTGATTGCGTTGATGGTGTGAAGGTGTTGATGATGTTGAAGGTGTTGATGGTGTGAAGGTGTGGTGGTTTGAAGTGTTGATGATGTTGATGGTGTTGATGGTGTTGAAGGTGTTGATGATGTTGAAGGTGTTGATGGTGTTGAAGGTGTTGATGATGTGAAGGTGTTGATGGTGTTGATGGTGTTGATGTTTTGAAGGTGTTGATGGTGTTGATGGTGTTGATGGTGTTGATGGTGTTGAAGGTGTTGATGATGTTGAAGGTGTTGATGATGTTGATGGTGTTGATGGTGTTGAAGGTGTTGAAGGTGTTGAAGGTGTTGATGGTGTTGATGGTGTTGAAGGTGTTGATGGTGTTGAAGGTGTTGATGATGTTGAAGGTGTTGATGGTGTTGAAGGTGTTGATGATGTTGAAGGTGTTGATGGTGTTGATGGTGTTGATGTTTTGAAGGTGTTGATGGTGTTGATGGTGTTGATGGTGTTGATGGTGTTGAAGGTGTTGATGATGTTGAAGGTGTTGATGATGTTGATGGTGTTGATGGTGTTGAAGGTGTTGAAGGTGTTGAAGGTGTTGATGGTGTTGATGATGTTGAAGGTGTTGATGGTGTTGAAGGTGTTGGTGGTGTTGAAGGTGTTGATGGTGTTGATGGTGTTGAAGGTGTTGATGGTGTTGAAGTTGTGATGTTTTGAAGGTGTTGATGGTGTTGACGGTGTTGATGGTGTTGAAGGTGTTGATGATGTTGAAGGTGTTGATGGTGTTGAAGGTGTTGAAGGTGTTGATGATGTTGAAGGTGTTGATGGTGTTGATGGTGTTGAAGGTGTTGATGGTGTTGATGGTGGTGTTGAATGTGTTGATGGCGTTGATGGTGTTGATGGTGTTGAAGGTGTTGATGGTGTTGAAGGTGTTGGTGGTTTTGAAGGTGTTGATGGTGTTGAAGGTGTTGATGGTGTTGAAGGTATTGATGGTGTTGATGGTGTTGAAGGTGTTGATGGTGTTGATGGTGTTGATGGTGTTGAAGGTGTTGAAGGTGTTGATGGTGTTGAAGGTGTTGATGGTGTTGAAGGTGTTGATGGTGTTGATGGTGTTGAAGGTGTTGATGTGTTGATGGTGGTGTTGAATGTGTTGATGGTGTTGATGGTGTTGAAGGTGTTGATGGTGTTGAAGGTGTTGATGGTGTTGATGGTGTTGAAGGTGTTGATGGTGTTGAAGTTGTTGATGGTGTTGATGGTTTTGAAGGTGTTGAAGGTGTTGATGGTGTTGATGGTGTTGATGGTGTTGATGGATTTTGAAGGTGTTGATGGTGTTGATGGTGTTGAAGGTGTTGATGGTGTTGATGGTGTTGATGGTGTTGAAGGTGTTGAAGGTGTTGATGGTGTTGATGGTGTTGAAGGTGTTGATGGTGTTGATGGTGGTGTTGATGTGTTGATGGCGTTGATGGTGTTGATGGTGTTGAAGGTGTTGATGGTGTTGAAGGTGTTGATGGTGTTGATGGTGTTGATGGTGTTGATGGTGTTGAAGGTGTTGATGGTGTTGAAGGTGTTGATGGTTTTGAAGGTGTTGAGGTGTTGATGGTGTTGATGGTGTTGATGGATTTTGAAGGTGTTGATGGTGTTGATGGTGTTGATGGTGTTGAAGGTGTTGATGGTGTTGATGGTGTTGAAGGTGTTGATGGTGTTGATGGTGTTGATGGTGGTGTTGATGGTGTTGATGGTGTTGAAGGTGTTGAAGGTGTTGATGGTGTTGAAGGTGTTGATGGTGTTGATGGTGTTGATGGATTTTGAAGGTGTTGATGGTGTTGATGGTGTTTATGGTGTTGAAGGTGTTGATGTGTGTGATGGTGTTGATGGTGGTGTTGATGGTGTTGATGGTGTTGAAGGTGTTGATGGTGTTGATGGTGTTGAAGGTGTTGAAGGTGTTGATGGTGTTGAAGATGTTGATGGTGTTGATGGTGTTGAAGGTTGTTGATGGTTTTGAAGGTGTTGATGGTGTTGATGGTGTTGAAGGTGTTGAAGGTGTTGATGGTGTTGAAGATGTTGATGGTGTTGATGGTGTTGATGGTGTTGAAGGTGTTGATGATGTTGATGGTGTTGATGGTGTTGAAGGTGTTGATGATGTTGAAGGTGTTGATGGTGTTGAAGGTGTTGGTGGTTTTGAAGGTGTTGATGGTGTTTGAAGGTATTGATGGTGTTGATGGTGTTGAAGGTGTTGATGGTGTTGATGGTGTTGATGGTGTTGAAGGTGTTGAAGGTGTTGATGGTGTTGAAGGTGTTGATGGGTTGAAGGTGTTGATGGTGTTGATGGTGTTGAAGGTGTTGATGGTGTTGATGGTGGTGTTGAATGTGTTGATGGTGTTGATGGTGTTGAAGGTGTTGATGGTGTTGAAGGTGTTGATGGTGTTGATGGTGTTGAAGGTGTTGATGGTGTTGAAGTTGTTGATGGTGTTGATGGTTTTGAAGGTGTTGAAGGTGTTGATGGTGTTGATGGTGTTGAGGTGTTGATGGATTTGAAGGTGTTGATGGTGTTGATGGTGTTGAAGGTGTTGATGGTGTTGATGGTGTTGATGGTGTTGAAGGTGTTGAAGGTGTTGATGGTGTTGATGGTGTTGAAGGTGTTGATGGTGTTGATGGTGGTGTTGAATGTGTTGATGGCGTTGATGGTGTTGATGGTGTTGAAGGTGTTGATGGTGTTGAAGGTGTTGATGGTGTTGATGGTGTTGATGGTGTTGAAGGTGTTGATGGTGTTGAAGGTGTTGATGGTTTTGAAGGTGTTGAAGGTGTTGATGGTGTTGATGGTGTTGATGGATTTTGAAGGTGTTGATGGTGTTGATGGTGTTGATGGTGTTGAAGGTGTTGATGGTGTTGATGGTGTTGAAGGTGTTGATGGTGTTGATGGTGTTGATGGTGGTGTTGATGGTGTTGATGGTGTTGAAGGTGTTGAAGGTGTTGATGGTGTTGATGGTGTTGATGGTGTTGATGGTGTTGATGATTTTGAGTGTTGATGGTGTTGATGGTGTTTATGGTGTTGAAGGTGTTGATGGTGTTGATGGTGTTGATGGTGGTGTTGATGGTGTTGATGGTGTTGAAGGTGTTGATGGTGTTGATGGTGTTGAAGGTGTTGAAGGTGTTGATGGTGTTGAAGATGTTGATGGTGTTGATGGTGTTGAAGGTGTTGATGGTTTGAAGGTGTTGATGGTGTTGATGGTGTTGAGGTGTTGAAGTGTGATGGTGTTGAAGTGTTGATGGTGTTGATGGTGTGATGGTGTTGAAGGTGTTGATGGATGTTGATGGTGTTGATGGTGTTGAAGGTGTTGATGATGTTGAAGGTGTTGATGGTGTTGAAGGTGTTGATGATGTTGAAGGTGTTGATGGTGTTGATGGTGTTGATGTTTTGAAGGTGTTGATGGTGTTGATGGTGTTGATGGTGTTGATGGTGTTGAAGGTGTTGATGATGTTGAAGGTGTTGATGATGTTGATGGTGTTGATGGTGTTGAAGGTGTTGAAGGTGTTGATGATGTTGAAGGTGTTGATGGTGTTGAAGGTGTTGGTGGTGTTGAAGGTGTTGATGGTGTTGAAGGTGTTGATGGTGTTGAAGGTGTTGATGTTTTGAAGGTGTTGATGGTGTTGACGGTGTTGATGGTGTTGAAGGTGTTGATGGTGTTGAAGGTGTTGAAGGTGTTGATGGTGTTGAAGGTGTTGATGATGTTGAAGGTGTTGATGGTGTTGAAGGTGTTGAAGGTGTTGATGATGTTGAAGGTGTTGATGGTGTTGAAGGTGTTGGTGGTTTTGAAGGTGTTGATGGTGTTGAAGGTGTTGATGGTGTTGAAGGTATTGATGGTGTTGATGGTGTTGAAGGTGTTGATGGTGTTGATGGTGTTGATGGTGTTGAAGGTGTTGAAGGTGTTGATGGTGTTGAAGGTGTTGATGGTGTTGAAGGTGTTGATGGTGTTGATGGTGTTGAAGGTGTTGATGGTGTTGATGGTGGTGTTGAATGTGTTGATGGCGTTGATGGTGTTGATGGTGTTGAAGGTGTTGATGGTGTTGAAGGTGTTGATGGTGTTGATGGTGTTGAAGGTGTTGATGGTGTTGAAGTTGTTGATGGTGTTGATGGTTTTGAAGGTGTTGAAGGTGTTGATGGTGTTGATGGTGTTGATGGTGTTGATGGATTTTGAAGGTGTTGATGGTGTTGATGGTGTTGAAGGTGTTGATGGTGTTGATGGTGTTGATGGTGTTGAAGGTGTTGAAGGTGTTGAAGGTGTTGATGGTGTTGATGGTGTTGAAGGTGTTGATGGTGTTGATGGTGGTGTTGAATGTGTTGATGGCGTTGATGGTGTTGATGGTGTTGAAGGTGTTGATGGTGTTGAAGGTGTTGATGGTGTTGATGGTGTTGATGGTGTTGAAGGTGTTGATGGTGTTGAAGATGTTGATGGTGTTGATGGTGTTGAAGGTGTTGATGGTTTTGAAGGTGTTGAAGGTGTTGATGGTGTTGATGGTGTTGATGGTGTTGATGGATTTTGAAGGTGTTGATGGTGTTGATGGTGTTGATGGTGTTGAAGGTGTTGATGGTGTTGATGGTGTTGAAGGTGTTGATGGTGTTGATGGTGTTGATGGTGGTGTTGATGGTGTTGATGGTGTTGAAGGTGTTGAAGGTGTTGATGGTGTTGAAGGTGTTGATGGTGTTGATGGTGTTGATGGATTTTGAAGGTGTTGAAGGTGTTGATGGTGTTGATGGTGTTGAAGGTGTTGATGGTGTTGATGGTGTTGAAGGTGTTGATGGTGTTGATGGTGTTGATGGTGGTGTTGATGGTGTTGATGGTGTTGAAGGTGTTGATGGTGTTGATGGTGTTGAAGGTGTTGAAGGTGTTGATGGTGTTGAAGATGTTGATGGTGTTGATGGTGTTGAAGGTGTTGATGGTTTTGAAGGTGTTGATGGTGTTGATGGTGTTGAAGGTGTTGATGGTGTTGAAGGTGTTGAAGGTGTTGATGGTGTTGATGGTGTTGAAGGTGTTGAAGGTGTTGATGGTGTTGAAGATGTTGATGGTGTTGATGGTGTTGAAGGTGTTGATGGTGTTGATGGTTTTGAAGGTGTTGATGGTGTTGATGGTGTTGAAGGTGTTGATGGTGTTGAAGGTGTTGAAGGTGTTGATGGTGTTGAAGATGTTGATGGTGTTGATGGTGTTGAAGGTGTTGATGGTTTTGAAGGTGTTGAGGAAGCTAGAACAAGATGAGAGGAATGGTTCAGTCTCTTCTTCCATTTCAACACTTTCACCGCTCTACCACTTCCTGAGCCACTTCACAATAAAATATGTTTTGTGTGTGAGACATAAATAATAAAGGTTTGCCATAACCTGGCAACCTGGTTCTTCAATAGTTCTTCTCCGGTACCTCTTTGATTATTCTCTGGTTCTTCTACATTCTTCTCTACATTCTTCTCTGGTTCTTTGGCTGGTTCTCTCTCTGGTTCTTCTCTGGTTCTTCTTCGTTCTTCTTCGTTCTTCTCTGGTTCTTCTCTGGTTCTTTCTCTGGTTCTTTCTCTGGTTCTTTCTCTGGTTCTTCTCTGGTTCTTCTTCGTTTTTCTCTGGTTCTTCTCTGGTTCTTCTCTGGTTCTTCTTTGTTCTTCTCTGGTTCGTTCTCTGATTCTTCTCTGGTTCCTCTTGGTTCTTCTCTGGTTCTTCTCTGGTTCTTCTCTGGTTCTTCTTGGTTCTTCTCTGGTTCTTCTCTGGTTCTTATCTGGTTCTTCTCTGGTTCTTTTTCTGGTTCTTCTCTGGTTCTTTCTCTGGTTTTTCTCTGTTTCTTCTCTGGTTCTTCTCTGGTTCTTTCTCTGGTTCTTCTCTGTTTCTTCTCTGGTTCCTCTTGGTTCTTCTCTCGTTCTTCTCTGGTTCTTCTCTGGTTCTTCTCTGGTTCTTTTTCTGGTTCTTTTTCTGGTTCTTCTCTGGTTCTTCTTCGATCTTTCTCCGGTTCTTCCCCGGTTCTTCTCCAGTTCTTCTCCGGTTCTTCTCCGGTTCTTTTTCTGGTTCTTCTCTGGTTCTTCTTCGTTCTTCTCTGGTTCTTTCTCCGGTTCTTCTCCGGTTCTTCTCCGGTTCCTCTTGGTTCTTCTATGGTTCTTCTATCGTTCTTCTTTGGTTCTTCTCTGGTTCTTTCTCTGGTTCTTCTCTGGTTCTTCTTGGTTCTTCTCTGGTTCTTCTCTGGTTCGTCTTGGTTCTTCTGGTTCTTCTTGGTTCTTCTCTGGTTCGTCTTGGTTCTTCTGGTTCTTCTTGGTTCTTCTCTGGTTCGTCTTGGTTCTTCTGGTTCTTCTTGGTTCTTCTCTGGTTCGTCTTGGTTCTTCTGGTTCTTCTTGGTTCTTCTCTGGTTCGTCTTGGTTCTTCTGGTTCTTCTTGGTTCTTCTCTGGTTCGTCTTAGTTCTTCTGGTTCTTCTTGGTTCTTCTCTGGTTCGTCTTGGTTCTTCTTGGTTCTTCTCCGGTTCCTCTTGGTTCTTCTCTGGTTCTTCTCTGGTTCTTCTCTGCTCTTGTTTGGACGACATGTGTGATTCATGATGTTGGACGCTTGTTTTCAGTCGCTCGTCACTGAAGCAGAATCATGTTTAAAGTTTTTCAGAACCAGGTGTTTTTGTCACTGAAGCGGTAAAAGTTTACATTAGTCTCATGTTCAAGTACTGCAAGTACTGCAAATACTGCAAGTACTGCAAATACTGAAAGTACTGCAAATACTGAAAGTACTGCAAATACTGAAAGTCCTGCAAATACTGCAAGTACTGCAAATACCGCAAGTACTGCAAATACCGCAAGTACTGCAAATACTGCAAGTACTGCAAGGAACTGCAAGTACTGCAAATACTGCAAGTACTGCAAATACTGAAAGTACTGCAAATACCGCAAGTACTGCAAATACCACAAGTACCACAAATACCGCAAGTACTGCAGGTACTGCAAGTACTGCAAGTACTGCAAATACTGCAAGTACTGCAAGTACTGCAAGTATTGTAAGTACTGCAAGTACTGCAAGTACTGCAAGTACTGCAAATGCTGCAAGTGCTGCAAGTACTGAAAGTATTTGCAGTACTTGCAGTAACCCTCTCTCTCCTCCCTCTCTCTCCCCCTCTCTCTCCCCCCTCTCTCCTCCCCCTCTCTCCCCCCTCTCTCGCCCCTCTCTCTCTCTCTGAGTGCTTTTCTCTAACACCTGATGCTCGTCTTAAAGCGAAACTCACATTTTTTCATTTTTATGTTTCAGCACCATCAGAGGGTCCTACAGGGGGTCCTACAGGGGGTCCTACAGAGGGTCCTACAGGGGGTCCTACAGGGGGTCCTACAGGGGGTCCTACAGAGGGTCCTACAGAGGGTCCTACAGGGGGTCCTACAGAGGGTCCTACAGAGGGTCCTACAGGGGGTCCTACAGGGGGTCCTACAGAGGGTCCTACAGGGGGTCCTACAGGGGGTCCTACAGAGGGTCCTACAGGGGGTCCTACAGAGGGTCCTACAGAGGGTCCTACAGGGGGTCCTACAGAGGGTCCTACAGATGGTCCTACAGGGGGTCCTACAGAGGGTCCTACAGGGGGTCCATCAGGGGGTCCTACAGGGGGTCCTACAGGGGGTCCTACAGGGGGTCCTACAGAGGGTCCTACAGGGGGTCCTACAGAGGGTCCTACAGATGGTCCTACAGGGGGTCCTACAGAGGGTCCTACAGGGGGTCCATCAGGGGGTCCTACAGAGGGTCCATCATAGGGTCCTACAGGGGGTCCTACAGAGGGTCCTACAGGGGGTCCTACAGGGGGTCCTACAGAGGGTCCTACAGGGGGTCGGGTCCTACAGAGGGTCCTACAGAGGGTCCTACAGAGGGTCCTACAGAGGGTCCTACAGGGGGTCCTACAGGGGGTCCTACAGAGGGTCCAACAGGGGGTCCTACAGGGGGTCCTACAGAGGGTCCTACAGAGGGTCCTACAGGGGGTCCTACAGAGGGTCCTACAGGGGGTCCTACAGGGGGTCCTACAGGGGGTCCATCAGGGGGTCCTACAGAGGGTCCATCATAGGGTCCTACAGGGGGTCCTACAGAGGGTCCTACAGGGGGTCCTACAGAGGGTCCATCATAGGGTCCTACAGGGGGTCCTACAGAGGGTCCATCATAGGGTCCTACAGGGGGTCCTACAGAGGGTTCTACAGATGGTCCTACAGGGGGTCCATCAGGGGGTCCATCAGGGGGTCCTACAGGGGGTCCATCAGGGGGTCCTACAGAGGGTCCATCAGGGGGTCTTACAGGGGGTCCAGTAGGGGGTCCATCAGGGGGTCCATCAGGGGGTCCATCAGTGGGTCCATCAGGGGGTCGTCCATCAGGGGGTCCAGTAGGGGGTCCATCAGGGGGTCCATCAGGGGGTCCAGTAGGGGGTCCAGTAGGGGGTCCATCAGGGGGTCCATCAGGGGGTCCATCAGGGGGTCCAGTAGGGGGTCCATCAGGGGGTCCATCAGGGGGTCCAGTAGGGGGTCCAGTAGGGGGTCCATCAGGGGGTCCATCAGGGGGTCCAGTAGGTGGTCCATCAGGGGGTCCATCAGGGGGTCCAGTAGGGGGTCCATCAGGGGGTCCATCAGGGGGTCCATCATGTGGAGGGGGTCCTACAGGGGGTCCATCAGGGGGTCCATCAGGGGGTCCAGTAGGGGGTCCAGTAGGGGGTCCATCAGGGGGTCCATCAGGGGGTCCATCAGGGGGTCCAGTAGGGGGTCCTACAGGGGGTCCATCAGGGGGTCCATCAGGGAGTCCATCAGGGGGTCCAGTAGGGGGTCCATCAGGGGGTCCAGTAGGGGGTCCTTCAGGGGGTCCAGTAGGGGGTCCATCAGGGGGTCCATCAGGGGGTCCAGTAGGGGGTCCAGTAGGGGGTCCATCAGGGGTTCCATCAGGGGGTCCAGTAGGGGGTCCATCAGGGGTTCCATCAGGGGGTCCAGTAGGGGGTCCATCAGGGGGTCCATCAGGGGGTCCATCAGGGGGTCCAGTAGGGGGTCCATCAGGGGGTCCATCAGGGGGTCCAGTAGGGGGTCCATCAGGGGGTCCATCAGGGGGTCCAGTAGGGGGTCCATCAGGGGGTCCATCAGGGAGTCCATCAGGGGGTCCATCAGGGGGTCCATCAGGGGGTCCATCAGGGGGTCCAGTAGGGGGTCCATCAGGGGGTCCATCAGGGGGTCCAGTAGGGGGTCCATCAGGGGGTCCATCAGGGGGTCCATCAGGGGGTCCATCAGGGGGTCCAGTAGGGGGTCCATCAGGGGGTCCATCAGGGGGTCCATCAGGGGGTCCATCAGGGGGTCCAGTAGGGGGTCCATCAGGGGGTCCATCAGGGGGTCCATCAGGGGGTCCAGTAGGGGGTCCATCAGGGGGTCCATCAGGGGGTCCATCAGGGGGTCCATCAGGGGGTCCAGTAGGGGGTCCATCAGGGGGTCCATCAGGGGGTCCATCAGGGGGTCCAGTAGGGGGTCCAGTAGGGGGTCCATCAGGGGGTCCAGTAGGGGGTCCATCAGGGGGTCCAGTAGGGGGTCCATCAGGGGGTTTTACAGTTTGAATTCAGGAAACATCTGGACTTTAATTTTTCACTGTGAAATTTAAGTTTAATTTGAAAAGTTTAAACAGAGAAAAAATACAATTAAAACGTGAAATTAGATGAAATTTAGAATTAAAACTAAATAAAAATAACTTTTGTTTCAAACAGAACACAAAATAATAAAAATATATAAAACATTTAAATCAAATGGAGAATATGAGAACAAAAGACACAATTGACATTTTCCAAAAGGTTAAAGGTCATTTCATGAATTAACCCTTTGTTTGTTCCAGTGAAGAGCAAATCAACATGAGATAATGTGACTAATACAAGTTATAATATAGAATCATGAATTCATACTCAATAAATAATACAAATAAAGTGTATTTGATCATTGTGTTTGACCAATAACAGCCCCTCCCCTTGTGTTTACTCTGTTTGTGATTGACACAAGCTGCTGTGACATCATAGCCATAAGCCCCGCCCCCTCAGCTCCTGTCTCTGCGTCTGTCACTCACCTGAGCAGTCTCACCTGAGTCACACAGCGCGGCTAAACCAGGACTAAACAGGTCTGAACCTGGACCAAACCGGGACTAAAACCTAGAGTCTATGAGGGTCAAAGCAGGTCTAAAGCAGGTCTAAAGCAGGACTAAAGCAGGTCTAAAGCAGGTCTAAAGCAGGTCTAAAGCAGGACTAAAGCAGGACTAAACCAGGACTAAAGCAGGACTAAAGCAGGACTAAACCAGGACTAAAGCAGGACTAAACCAGGACTAAACCAGGACTAAAGCAGGTCTAAAGCAGGACTAAAGCAGGTCTAAAGCAGGACTAAAGCAGGACTAAACCAGGACTAAAGCAGGACTAAAGCAGGACTAAACCAGGACTAAACCAGGACTAAAGCAGGACTAAAGCAGGACTAAAGCAGGACTAAAGCAGGTCTAAAGCAGGACTAAAGCAGGACTAAAGCAGGACTAAACCAGGACTAAAGCAGGACTAAAGCAGGTCTAAAGCAGGACTAAAGCAGGACTAAACCAGGACTAAAGCAGGACTAAACCAGGACTAAAGCAGGACTAAAGCAGGACTAAAGCAGGACTAAACCAGGACTAAACCAGGACTAAACCAGGACTAAAGCAGGACTAAAGCAGGACTAAACCAGGACTAAACCAGGACTAAAGCAGGACTAAAACAGGACTAAACCAGGACTAAAGCAGGACTAAACCAGGACTAAACCAGGACTAAAGCAGGTCTAAAGCAGGACTAAACCAGGACTAAAGCAGGACTAAACCAGGACTAAAGCAGGACTAAAGCAGGACTAAACCAGGACTAAACCAGGACTAAAGCAGGTCTAAAGCAGGACTAAACCAGGACTAAAGCAGGACTAAACCAGGACTAAACCAGGACTAAACCAGGACTAAAGCAGGTCTAAAGCAGGACTAAACCAGGACTAAAGCAGGACTAAACCAGGACTAAACCAGGACTAAAGCAGGACTAAACCAGGACCTGGTTTCTGAGCGGATCTGGACCTTGGCTGGTTTTTGGTTCACAAATGTCAGTGATTTGGATTTTTATGTGATGTTTTTGGATCGATTGATGAAACTGGACAAAGCCTGTGAACTGGACCAGATCTAAACCAGGACCAAGTCCAGACCTGGGCCTGGTTCAGAGCCAGAAACACTTTGGACTTCCAAATGTAACAAAGACATTTCACGAAAGGAAAATCCTTTTTTACCTTTTGTGATTTATTTTTCAGACAAGACTTTTGTTTTAACAGGTCTGGTCCTGGACAGAGACCTGGACTGAGACCTGGACTGAGACCTGGACTGAGACCTGGACCATGGAGGACTAGAACCCACAGTCTGGACCTGGAGCTAAAGCCCAGTTTGATCTGAGCGGGTCAGGACTTTGGTCAGGACTTTGGTCAGGACTTTGGTCAGGACTTTGGTCAGGACTTTGGTCTGGACTTTGGTCAGGACTTCAGAGAGAGCGGCAGAACTAAAGTGTGAAGTCCTCAAGACCTGGACCTGGTTTTGGACCATGTCGGCAGAAGAAGAGTGTGTTTGTTCTGTCGGGATGAAGCTGAGCTGGGACATCAACGACCCCAAACTGCCCCAGGTATTTATACTGCAAATACTGCCAATACTACAAGTACTACAAGTACTACAAGTACTACAAGTACTACAGACGACCCTACAGTGCAATGACACAAGAGCTGCTTTTGTTTTGTTCAGTTTAAATTTAAATTGTGTTAAAAATTGTCTGATTTAAAGTAAAAGCAATTTTAAAATTGTTATGACATTTTTACAACAATTCAAATATTTTGGATCAGTTTGTGAAAAAGAGAAAAGTCTAATAATCATAATAATAAATGTCCAGCTCAATAAAATTTGAGTCAATGAATTTAATCACATTAAGAAATGAAATAAATATGATCAAATATGACTGCGCTTTATGTTTTTACGTCAGAGAAAGTTATTTTCTAAATCAAATCTTTCCTGCTCCAGATTCAATTTTGATTTTTTAGAAAAATAACAGAATTTTCACTTGAATTATTAAAACACATTTAAACGTTTCACTTTTAAACAGAACTAAAACAAAACTAATTACACATATTTTTGTTGTAGAAAAAGCTTCAGTTGTTTCATCTGAGTCCAGATGAAACAACTGAAGCTTGTTCTGCTCTGGAACACGCCTGGACCAATGAGGGAAACACACATATTTGTGTTGGTTTATTTCTTAAACATTTAAGACTTTTCAGAGTAAAAAAAAATCCTGTTTGATAAAAGTTAGTATTCTGAAAAAATGTGTCTGAAATTAAAATTCGGAATTTTGAGTATTTATTAAATGACCATTTTGTGGACAAATTCCTTTTGATCATCATTTTATATAAATATGCTTCATTTATCAATAAAATGAATATAATTATAAGCAAAGGCGTAAAACAGGACAGTCTCAGTTTATCAGAGAAACTCATCACGAAAACATGTGTTTGTCTTATCAGACTGAGACTAAGTTTAGACCTGGTTTAGTCCTGGTTTAGACCTGGTTTAGTCCTGGTTTAGACCTGGTTTAGTCCTGGTTTGGACCTGGTTTAGACCTGGTTTAGTCCTGGTTTAGACCTGGTTTAGACCTGGTTTAGTCCTGGTTTGGACCTGGTTTAGACCTGGTTTAGTCCTGGTTTGGACCTGGTTTAGACCTGGTTTAGTCCTGGTTTAGACCTGGTTTAGTCCTGGTTTAGACCTGGTTTAGACCTGGTTTGGACCTGGTTTAGACCTGGTTTAGACCTGGTTTAGACCTGGTTTAGTCCAGGTTTAGACCTGGTTTAGACCTGGTTTAGTCCTGGTTTAGACCTGGTTTAGACCTGGTTTAGACCTGGTTTAGTCCTGGTTTAGTCCTGGTTTAGACCTGGTTTAGACCTAGTTTAGTCCTGGTTTAGACCTGGTTTAGTCCTGGTTTAGACCTGGTTTAGTCCTGGTTTAGTCCTGGTTTAGTCCTGGTTTAGACCTGGTTTAGTCCTGGTTTAGTCCTGGTTTAGTCTTGATTTAGTCCTGGTTTAGTCCTGGTTTAGTCCTGGTTTAGTCCTGGTTTAGACCTGGTTTAGTCCTGGTTTAGTCCTGGTTTAGACCTGGTTTAGTCCTGGTTTAGTCCTGGTTTAGACCTGGTTTAGTCCTGGTTTAGTCCTGGTTTAGTCCTGGTTTAGTCCTGGTTTAGTCCTGGTTTAGACCTGGTTTAGTCCTGGTTTAGTCCTGGTTTAGTCCTGGTTTAGACCTGGTTTAGTCCTGGTTTAGTCCTGGTTTAGTCCTGGTTTAGACCTGGTTTAGTCCTGGTTTAGTCCTGGTTTAGTCCTGGTTTAGTCCTGGTTTAGTCCTGGTTTAGACCTGGTTTAGTCCTGGTTTAGTCTTGGTTTAGTCCTGGTTTAGTCCTGGTTTAGTCTTGGTTTAGTTCTGGTTTAGTCCTGGTTTAGTCCTGGTTTAGTCCTGGTTTAGTCCTGGTTTAGTCCTGGTTTAGACCTGGTTTAGTCCTTGTTTAGTCCTGGTTTAGTCCTGGTTTAGACCTGGTTTAGTCCTGGTTTAGTCCTGGTTTAGTCTTGGTTTAGTCCTGGTTTAGTCCTGGTTTAGACCTGGTTTAGTCCTGGTTTAGTCCTGGTTTAGACCTGGTTTAGTCCTGGTTTAGTCCTGGTTTAGTCCTGGTTTAGACCTGGTTTAGTCCTGGTTTAGTCCTGGTTTAGACCTGGTTTAGTCCTGGTTTAGTCCTGGTTTAGTCCTGGTTTAGTCCTGGTTTAGTCCTGGTTTAGTCCTGGTTTAGTCCTGGTTTAGTCCTGGTTTAGTCCTGGTTTAGACCTGGTTTAGTCAGCGTTTGTTTATTTACCGTAAAATAAAAACAGGTTTTTAGTGTTTTACTCTAAACATTGTGGATCATCGACATCAGGACGTCACAAGTCATCGTCCTCTTCGTCTCATTTGTGTCCATTTGCCTGATGTCTGTCCCTCTCTCAGCCCTTGATCGTTGGTGATGTTTGTGTCCATTTGCCTGATGTCTGTCCCTCTCTCAGCCCTTGATAGTTGGTGATGTTTGTGTCCATTTGCCTGATGTCTGTCCCTCTCTCAGCCCTTGATCGTTGGTGATGTTTGTGTCCATTTGCCTGATGTCTGTCCCTGTCTCAGCCCTTGATCGTTGGTGATGTTTGTGTCCATTTGCCTGATGTCTGTCCCTCTCTCAGCCCTTGATCGTTGGTGATGTTTGTGTCCATTTGCCTGATGTCTGTCCCTCTCTCAGCCCTTGATCGTTGGTGATGTTTGTGTCCATTTGCCTGATGTCTGTCCCTCTCTCAGCCCTTGATAGTTGGTGATGTTTGTGTCCATTTGCCTGATGTCTGTCCCTGTCTCAGCCCTTGATCGTTGGTGATGTTTGTGTCCATTTGCTTGATGTCTGTCCCTGTCTCAGCCCTTGATCGTTGGTGATGTTTGTGTCCATTTGCCTGATGTCTGTCCCTCTCTCAGCCCTTGATCGTTGGTGATGTTTGTGTCCATTTGCCTGATGTCTGTCCCTGTCTCAGCCCTTGATCGTTGGTGATGTTTGTGTCCATTTGCCTGATGTCTGTCCCTCTCTCAGCCCTTGATAGTTGGTGATGTTTGTGTCCATTTGCCTGATGTCTGTCCCTCTCTCAGCCCTTGATCGTTGGTGATGTTTGTGTCCATTTGCCTGATGTCTGTCCCTCTCTCAGCCCTTGATCGTTGGTGATGTTTGTGTCCATTTGCCTGATGTCTGTCCCTCTCTCAGTCCTTGATCGTTGGTGATGTTTGTGTCCATTTGCCTGATGTCTGTCCCTGTCTCAGCCCTTGATCGTTGGTGATGTTTGTGTCCATTTGCCTGATGTCTGTCCCTCTCTCAGCCCTTGATCGTTGGTGATGTTTGTGTCCATTTGCCTGATGTCTGTCCCTCTCTCAGCCCTTGATAGTTGGTGATGTTTGTGTCCATTTGCCTGATGTCTGTCCCTCTCTCAGCCCTTGATCGTTGGTGATGTTTGTGTCCATTTGCCTGATGTCTGTCCCTCTCTCAGCCCTTGATCGTTGGTGATGTTTGTGTCCATTTGCCTGATGTCTGTCCCTCTCTCAGCCCTTGATCGTTGGTGATGTTTGTGTCCATTTGCCTGATGTCTGTCCCTCTCTCAGCCCTTGATCGTTGGTGATGTTTGTGTCCATTTGCCTGATGTCTGCCCCTCTCTCAGCCCTTGATCGTTGGTGATGTTTGTGTCCATTTGCCTGATGTCTGTCCCTCTCTCAGCCCTTGATCGTTGGTGATGTTTGTGTCCATTTGCCTGATGTCTGTCCCTCTCTCAGCCCTTGATCGTTGGTGATGTTTGTGTCCATTTGCCTGATGTCTGTCCCTCTCTCAGCCCTTGATCGTTGGTGATGTTTGTGTCCATTTGCCTGATGTCTGTCCCTCTCTCAGCCCTTGATCGTTGGTGATGTTTGTGTCCATTTGCCTGATGTCTGTCCCTCTCTCAGCCCTTGATCGTTGGTGATGTTTGTGTCCATTTGCCTGATGTCTGTCCCTCTCTCAGCCCTTGATCGTTGGTGATGTTTGTGTCCATTTGCCTGATGTCTGTCCCTCTCTCAGCCCTTGATCGTTGGTGATGTTTGTGTCCATTTGCCTGATGTCTGTCCCTCTCTCAGCCCTTGATCGTTGGTGATGTTTGTGTCCATTTGCCTGATGTCTGTCCCTGTCTCAGCCCTTGATCGTTGGTGATGTTTGTGTCCATTTGCCTGATGTCTGTCCCTCTCTCAGCCCTTGATCGTTGGTGATGTTTGTGTCCATTTGCCTGATGTCTGTCCCTCTCTCAGCCCTTGATCGTTGGTGATGTTTGTGTCCATTTGCCTGATGTCTGTCCCTGTCTCAGCCCTTGATCGTTGGTGATGTTTGTGTCCATTTGCCTGATGTCTGTCCCTCTCTCAGCCCTTGATCGTTGGTGATGTTTGTGTCCATTTGCCTGATGTCTGTCCCTCTCTCAGCCCTTGATCGTTGGTGATGTTTGTGTCCATTTGCCTGATGTCTGTCCCTCTCTCAGCCCTTGATCGTTGGTGATGTTTGTGTCCATTTGCCTGATGTCTGTCCCTGTCTCAGCCCTTGATCGTTGGTGATGTTTGTGTCCATTTGCCTGATGTCTGTCCCTCTCTCAGCCCTTGATCGTTGGTGATGTTTGTGTCCATTTGCCTGATGTCTGTCCCTCTCTCAGCCCTTGATCGTTGGTGATGTTTGTGTCCATTTGCCTGATGTCTGTCCCTCTCTCAGCCCTTGATCGTTGGTGATGTTTGTGTCCATTTGCCTGATGTCTGTCCCTCTCTCAGCCCTTGATCGTTGGTGATGTTTGTGTCCATTTGCCTGATGTCTGTCCCTCTCTCAGCCCTTGATCGTTGGTGATGTTTGTGTGGCAGGAGTTCTGAGGTTCATAGTTGTAAAGTTCAGGGGTAAATGCTGTACCAGTCCCAGGTCATGTGACAGTGGTTCGCCTCCTGGTGGCGCTGTTTCTACAACAGCTGCATTTCCCTGTGAAGAATGAGACCTTTGACCTTTGACCTGGAGATATGAAGAAAGTAGGCGCATCTGACCAAATAAGGGCATGAATGTGGGGGCCTCCCCTGAGCTCCTCCCACTTTTCATCTTTCAAAACAACATGTTAAACGTCTCAGTCAGAGGTCATAAAGGTCATGACCTTTATAATCAAATCAAATCAATTTATTTTTGTATGGCCCAAAATCACAACAGTCGCCTCTGAGGCCGAATCAACAATGTCTGTGGGGACGAGGGACGATGTCCCAGGTCCTCTGTCCTTAGACTTTCCTTCTTGACCAAGAAAAACTACAAAAAAACCTCTTTGGGACAAAAGCGTATGTCCCTGTGTTAGTTCCAGTGAAGGAGGATGTGACTCTCACAGACACGAGGGAGACATTGGAGCTGGACCCACTCTTCAGGCAGATGAGGGACCGTCCACACGGGGCAGGGACACTTCACCAGGAGAGGGACATCTGGGTCCACAGGTCCTCAGGAGTGAGACAAAGAAAAAGAAGGCGGTGAACAGTTTGCAAGTGGAATCAAAAAATACATATTGTTTGATAGAATAAGTCAGAAGAAGAGGACAGAGCTCATACTTCCCCCAGCACAGTTACTCCTAGGGCAGCGTAGCTAAAGCTGTGGGTTTATCTTTCTGTTATAACTGGTCTGACCATAAGTCATTTAAAGAGGAACGTTTAAGCCTGGACTTAAATGAAGAGACTGTGTCAGCAGATTTAACATGGGTCGGAGCTGATTCCATAACACAGGAGCTTGGGAGCTAAACGCTCTACCTCCTACAGTACTTTTAGAGACTCTTGGCACCACCAGAAGGCTCTACCTCCTACAGTACTTTTAGAGACTCTTGGCACCACCAGAAGGCTCTACCTCCTACAGTACTTTTAGAGACTCTTGGGACCACCAGAAGGCTCTACCTCCTACAGTACTTTTAGAGACTCTTGGCACCACCAGAAGGCTCTACCTCCTACAGTACTTTTAGAGACTCTTGGCACCACCAGAAGGCCGGCATTCTGAGAGCGAAGAGCTCTGTTTGGATGATATGGTTCTAGAGCATCTTTGAGGTAGGATGGGGCCATGTCATTTATGGCTTTGTAGGTCAAGAGTAGAATTTTGAATTTGATTCTGGACTCGACGGGAGCCAGTGAAGAGACTCCAGCACCGGCGTAATGTGCTCTCTTCTTTTTGTTCCTGTTAGTAATCTTGCTGCTGCATTTTGAACCAGTTGAAAGCTTTTTATGGAGCTTTTAGGACCTGCTGCAAGCAGGAGTTACAGTAGTCTAATCTAGTCGTTACAAATGCATGGATAAGTTTTTCGGCATCACTTTTAGGCAGGATTCTTCTGATTTTGGCTCTTGTTGCACAAATGGAAATAGGCTGTTTTACAAGCTTGATTTATATGAGCTTTAAATGAGAGCTCCTGGTCAAATAAGACTCCAAGGTTTCTTACAGTAGAACTAGAGGCTACACTGACATTGTCCAGTGTGACTATCTGCTCAGATAGAGCGTCTCGTAGATGCTTAGGGCCAAGCACAATGACCTCGGTTTTTTCAGGGTTAAGAAGCAGGTAGTTTAGTGTCATCCAGGTTTTTATCTCCTTCACACAAGTACTAAGTCTGTCTACTTGATCGCTCTGATCAGGTTTCATTGATAAATACAGCTGAGTGTCGTCTGCATAGCAGTGGAAGTTAATGTCATGCTTTCTGATAATGTTGCCTAATGGTAGCATATAAAGAGTAAACAGAATTGGACCGAGTACCGAACCCTGTGGCACACCGTAAATTACTTTAGAGCTTGGTGAGGAGCTCTGGTTTACATTAACAAATTGGAACCTATCAGATAGATAGGATTTAAAGCAGCTGAGGGCTGTTCCTCCAACACCTACATCACATTCTAACCTCTGCAGTAGAATGTTGTGGTCGATGGTGTCAAACGCTGCGCTGAGGTCCAACAGAACCAGGATTGAGACCAGTCCATCGTCAGCGGCTAATAACAAATCATTTGTGACTTTAACTAGTGCAGTTTCAGTGCTGTGGTGGGCTCTGAACCCTGCTGTGGTGGGCTCTGAACCCTGCTGTGGTGGGCTCTGAACCCTGCTGTGGTGGGCTCTGAACCCTGCTGTGGTGGGCTCTGAACCCTGCTGTGGTGGGCTCTGAACCCTGCTGTGGTGGGCTCTGGACCCTGCTGTGGTGGGCTCTGAACCCTGCTGTGGTGGGCTCTGGACCTGTGGTGGGCTCTGAACCCTGCTGTGGTGGGCTCTGGACCCTGCTGTGGTGGGCTCTGAACCCTGCTGTGGTGGGCTCTGAACCCTGCTGTGGTGAGCTCTGAACCCTGCTGTGGTGGGCTCTGAACCCTGCTGTGGTGGGCTCTGAACCCTGCTGTGGTGGGCTCTGAACCCTGCTGTGGTGAGCTCTGAACCCTGCTGTGGTGGGCTCTGGACACTGCTGTGGTGGGCTCCGGACCCTGCTGTGGTGGGCTCTGAACCCTGCTGTGGTGGGCTCTGAACCCTGCTGTGGTGGGCTCTGAACCCTGCTGTGGTGGGCTCTGGACCTGTGGTGGGCTCTGAACCCTGCTGTGGTGGGCTCTGAACCCTGCTGTAGTGAACTCTGAACCCTGCTGTGGTGGGCTCTGAACCCTGCTGTGGTGGGCTCTGAACCCTGCTGTGGTGAGCTCTGAACCCTGCTGTGGTGGGCTCTGGACCTGTGGTGGGCTCTGAACCCTGCTGTGGTGGGCTCTGAACCCTGCTGTGGTGGGCTCTGAACCCTGCTGTGGTGGGCTCTGGACCCTGCTGTGGTGGGCTCTGAACCCTGCTGTGGTGGGCTCTGAACCCTGCTGTGGTGGGCTCTGGACCCTGCTGTGGTGGGCTCTGAACCCTGCTGTGGTGGGCTCTGGACCTGTGGTGGGCTCTGAACCCTGCTGTAGTGGGCTCTGAACCCTGCTGTGGTGGGCTCTGGACCCTGCTGTGGTGGGCTCTGAACCCTGCTGTGGTGGGCTCTGGACCTGTGGTGGGCTCTGAACCCTGCTGTGGTGGGCTCTGAACCCTGCTGTGGTGGGTTATAAATAGGTCTGTAGTTTACCAATAGGTCGGGATCTAGATGAGTCTTTTTCAGAAGAGGTTTAATGACGTCATGTTTGAAGGACGTGGAACATAAACACTTTCTAGTGAAGTATTTATTATATTCAGAATAGAGTCTATAATTAGGGGGAGAATGTCTTTGAGGAGCTTGGAATGGGGTCTAGGACACAAGTTGAGCTTTTAGAGGACATAAGGGCTGAAGTTATCTCTGCTTGATCAACAGCTGTGAACCTTTCTAAGTTTACAGGTGGATTTATATGGGACGTTAGATTTACAGCTTGGGCTAGTTCAGGGCTAATAGCGGGGGTAATTTCATCTAATTTATCTCTGATTGTTTTTATTTTATTGTTAAAAAATAGACATCTCAGTCAGAGGTCATAAAGGTCATGACCTTGATAAACATCTCAGTCAGAGGTCATAAAGGTCATGACCTTGATAAACATCTCAGTCAGAGGTCATAAAGGTCATGACCTTGATAAACATCTCAGTCAGAGGTCATAAAGGTCATGACCTTGATAAACATCTCAGTCAGAGGTCATAAA
The DNA here is from genome assembly GCA_026437355.1 of Eucyclogobius newberryi. Taxonomy (NCBI): domain Eukaryota; kingdom Metazoa; phylum Chordata; class Actinopteri; order Gobiiformes; family Gobiidae; genus Eucyclogobius; species Eucyclogobius newberryi. The sequence continues at coordinate 1,056,223 of JAPEHP010000020.1, read as the reverse complement.
GGTCATGACCTTGATAAACATCTCAGTCAGAGGTCATAAAGGTCATGACCTTTATAAACATCTCAGTCAGAGGTCATAAAGGTCATGACCTTGATAAACATCTCAGTCAGAGGTCATAAAGGTCATGACCTTGATAAACATCTCAGTCAGAGGTCATAAAGGTCATGACCTTTATAAACATCTCAGTCAGAGGTCATAAAGGTCATGACCTTTATAAACATCTCAGTCAGAGGTAATAAAACTCTTTATGTGTAAAACTATAAAAGTCTGTTTCTCTTTCCACATCTCAAAGCTTTTCATGTGATTCACTTTTACACCAGCACCACATTCAAGACCTGTACAGGAACCTCAGGCACCACATGACTCTCAGTATAAGACCTGTACAGGAACCTCAGGCACCACATGACTCTCAGTATAAGACCTGTACAGGAACCTCAGGCACCACACGACTCTCAGTATAAGACCTGTACAGGAACCTCAGGCACCACATGACTCTCAGTATAAGACCTGTACAGGAACCTCAGGCACCACATGACTCTCAGTATGAGACCTGTACAGGAACCTCAGGCACCACATTACTCTCAGTATAAGACCTGTACAGGAACCTCAGGCACCACATGACTCTCAGTATAAGACCTGTACAGGAACCTCAGGCACCACATGACTCTCAGTATAAGACCTGTACAGGAACCTCAGGCACCACATGACTCTCAGTATAAGACCTGTACAGGAACCTCAGGCACCACATGACTCTCAGTATAAGACCTGTACAGGAACCTCAGGCACCACATGACTCTCAGTATAAGACCTGTACAGGAACCTCAGGCACCACATTACTCTCAGTATAAGACCTGTACAGGAACCTCAGGCACCACATGACTCTCAGTATAAGACCTGTACAGGAACCCCCAGCACCACATGACTCTCAGTATAAGACCTGTACAGGAACCTCAGGCACCACATGACTCTCAGTATAAGACCTGTACAGGAACCCCCGGCACCACATGACTCTCAGTATAAGACCTGTACAGGAACCCCCGGCACCACATGACTCTCAGTATAAGACCTGTACAGGAACCCCCGGCACCACATGACTCTCAGTATAAGACCTGTACAGGAACCCCCGGCACCACATGACTCTCAGTATAAGACCTGTACAGGAACCTCAGGCACCACATGACTCTCAGTATAAGACCTGTACAGGAACCCCCGGCACCACATGACTCTCAGTATAAGACCTGTACAGGAACCTCAGGCACCACATGACTCTCAGTATAAGACCTGTACAGGAACCCCCGGCACCACATGACTCTCAGTATAAGACCTGTACAGGAACCTCAGGCACCACATGACTCTCAGTATAAGACCTGTACAGGAACCTCAGGCACCACATGACTCTCAGTATAAGACCTGTACAGGAACCTCAGGCACCACATGACTCTCAGGGGTCAGGGTCAGGGTCAGGATTCTCTCAGAGTGGTTTACATCAGATCCACATTGTAGAGAGAGTTCCTCCTGGTGGAACTTGTCTCACAGAAAACAAAGCTTTGACTCGATGAATGGTGAACTTCTGTCATCGTTTGTTTCCTCATATTTAAGTCTTTTGTTCTTTTCGTGGATGAACTTGATCCAACGACAAATATTTATTGATTTGAACCTCAAAATAGTAGAAAGTCATTTATTTGTATTGATTATGTGTTATTATTCATTAAACATCTGTGTCTCTAAAAGAACTTCTGAAACTTGTATTTTACACTTTTGAGAGATAAAAGTGGAATTTAATGATTTGGAGGAAATATGTTCAAATGTATTGAATATTTAAGTTATTTGAAATATTAGACATTTGAAGTGTTTTGCACTGAGTCGTTTGTGGTGTAATACCTCATTCCTCCAGGAGGGGGCCCTGTGGTCACAGCGGGCCCTCTGAGCGCCTCCTGTGGTCACAGCGGGCACTGCAGCCTCTTCTCTTTGTGCAGGAGCTGAAACAGTTGGACGTGTTTCAGGAGTGGACCGATGGATACGTGAGATACATCTACAGCGGTGAGAGGGAGGGCATCTGAGGCGGGAGGGCATCTGAGGCGTCTGAGGCGTCTGAGGCGTCTGAGGCGTCTGAGGCGTCTGAGGCGTCTGAGGCGTCTGAGGCGTCTGAGGCGTCTGAGGCGTCTGAGGCGTCTGAAGCGTCTGAGGCGTCTGAGGCGTCTGAGGCGTCTGAGGCGTCTGAGGCGTCTGAAGCGTCTGAGGCGTCTGAGGCGTCTGAGGCGTCTGAGGCGTCTGAGGCGTCTGAGGCGTCTGAGGCGTCTGAGGCGTCTGAGGCGTCTGAGGCGTCTGAGGCGTCTGAGGCGTCTGAGGCGTCTGAGGCGTCTGAAGCGTCTGAGGCGTCTGAGGCGTCTGAGGCGTCTGAGGCGTCTGAGGCGTCTGAGGCGTCTGAAGCGTCTGAGGCGTCTGAAGCGTCTGAGGCGTCTGAAGCGTCTGAGGCGTCTGAGGCGTCTGAGGCGTCTGAGGCGTCTGAGGCGTCTGAGGCGTCTGAAGCGTCTGAGGCGTCTGAAGCGTCTGAAGCGTCTGAGGCGTCTGAAGCGTCTGAGGCGTCTGAAGCGTCTGAGGCGTCTGAAGCGTCTGAGGCGTCTGAAGCGTCTGAGGCGTCTGAGGCGTCTGAAGCGTCTGAGGCGTCTGAGGCGTCTGAAGCGTCTGAGGCGTCTGAGGCGTCTGAGGCGTCTGAGGCGTCTGAGGCGTCTGAGGCGTCTGAAGCGTCTGAGGCGTCTGAAGCGTCTGAGGCGTCTGAAGCGTCTGAGGCGTCTGAAGCGTCTGAGGCGTCTGAAGCGTCTGAGGCGTCTGAGGCGTCTGAAGCGTCTGAGGCGTCTGAGGCGTCTGAAGCGTCTGAGGCGTCTGAGGCGTCTGAGGCGTCTGAGGCGTCTGAGGCGTCTGAGGCGTCTGAAGCGTCTGAGGCGTCTGAAGCGTCTGAGGCGTCTGAAGCGTCTGAGGCGTCTGAAGCGTCTGAGGCGTCTGAGGCGTCTGAAGCGTCTGAGGCGTCTGAGGCGTCTGAGGCGTCTGAGGCGTCTGAGGCGTCTGAGGCGTCTGAGGCGTCTGAGGCGTCTGAGGCGTCTGAGGCGTCTGAGGCGTCTGAGGCGTCTGAGGCGTCTGAAGCGTCTGAGGCGTCTGAAGCGTCTGAGGCGTCTGAGGCGTCTGAGGCGTCTGAGGCGTCTGAGGCGTCTGAGGCGTCTGAAGCGTCTGAGGCGTCTGAGGCGTCTGAGGCGTCTGAGGCGTCTGAGGCGTCTGAAGCGTCTGAGGCGTCTGAGGCGTCTGAGGCGTCTGAAGCGTCTGAGGCGTCTGAGGCGTCTGAGGCGTCTGAGGCGTCTGAGGCGTCTGAGGCGTCTGAGGCGTCTGAGGCGTCTGAGGCGTCTGAGGCGTCTGAGGCGTCTGAGGCGTCTGAGGCGTCTGAGGCGGGAGGGCATCTGAGGCGTCTGAAGCGTCTGAGGCGTCTGAGGCGTCTGAGGCGTCTGAGGCGTCTGAGGCGTCTGAAGCGTCTGAGGCGTCTGAGGCGTCTGAGGCGTCTGAGGCGTCTGAGGCGTCTGAGGCGTCTGAGGCGTCTGAGGCGTCTGAGGCGTCTGAGGCGTCTGAAGCGTCTGAGGCGTCTGAGGCGTCTGAGGCGTCTGAGGCGTCTGAGGCGTCTGAGGCGTCTGAAGCGTCTGAGGCGTCTGAGGCGTCTGAGGCGTCTGAGGCGTCTGAGGCGTCTGAGGCGTCTGAGGCGTCTGAGGCGTCTGAGGCGTCTGAGGCGTCTGAGGCGTCTGAGGCGTCTCATGTGGCTCTCTGTGGCTCTCATGTGGCTCTCATGTGGCTCTCTGTGGCTCTCTGTGGCTCTCTGTGGCTCTCTGTGGCTCTCTGTGGCTCTCTGTGGCTCTCTGTGGCTCTCATGTGGCTCTCTGTGGCTCTCTGTGGCAGGTGAGGAGAAGCAGGCGCAGCGGCACCTGTCAGGTTGGGCCATGAGGAACACGAACAATCACAACTGTCAGATCCTGAAGAAGTCGTGTCTCGGGGTCGTGACCTGCTCCAGGTCCTGCTCCGCTCCGGACGGATCCAGACTGACCCTGAGACCGGCCATTTGTGACAAGGCCCGGGGCAAGCAGCAGAGTGAGGAGGGGACGGGGACGGGGACGGGGACGGGGACGGGGACCCGGACCAGGACCAGGACCAGGACCAGGACCAGGACCAGGACCAGGACCAGGACCAGGACCAGGACCAGGACCAGGACCAGGACCACATTATGATATAAAGTTTGTCTTGTAGAGAAGTTGTGTCCCTCGTGTTCGTCGCCTCTGGAGCTCGTCCCGTGTCGAGGACACAGCGGTTATCCAGTCACCAACTTCTGGAGAGTGGACGGAAGAGCCATCTTCTTCCAGGTTTGAGACTAGTCTGGACCTGGTTTAGCCCTGGTTTAGACCTCGTTTAGCCCTCTTTAGCCTTGGTTTAGCCGTGCTTTAGCCCTGGTTCAGCCGTCTTTGGCCCTGCTTTAGCCCTGGTTTAGCCCTGATTTAGCCCTTTTTAGCCCTGGTTTAGCCCTCCTTAGCCCTCTTTAGCCCTGGTTTAGCCCTCTTTAGCCCTCTTTAGCCCTGCTTTAGCCCTCTATAGCCCTTGTTTAGCCCTCTTTAGCCCTGGTTTAACCCTCTTTAGCCCTGGTTTAGCCCTGGTTTAGCCCTCTTTAGCCCTCTTTAGCCCTCTTTAGCCCTGGTTTAGCCCTCTTTAGCCCTCTTTAGCCCTCTTTAGCCCTCTTTAGCCCTCTATAGCCCTTGTTTAGCCCTCTTTAGCCCTGGTTTAACCCTCTTTAGCCCTGGTTTAGCCCTCTTTAGCCCTGCTTTAGCCCTGGTTTAGCCCTGGTTTAGCCCTAGTTTAGCCCTCTTTAGCCCTGCTTTAGCCCTGGTTTAGCCCTCTTTAACCCTGGTTTAGCCCTGGTTTAGCCCTCTTTAGCCCTGCTTTTGCCTCGGTTTAGCCCTCTTTAGCCCTGGTTTAGGCCTCTTTAGCCCTGCTGTAGTCCCTCTTTAGCCCTGCTTTAGCCCTGCTTTAGCCCTGGTTTAGCCCTCTTTAACCCTCTTTAGCCCTGGTTTAGCCCTGGTTTAGCCCTCTTTAGCCCTCTTTAGCCCTGCTTTTGCCTCGGTTTAGCCCTCTTTAGCCCTGGTTTAGCCCTCTTTAGCCCTGGTTTAGCCCTCTTTAGCCCTGCTTTTGCCTCGGTTTAGCCCTCTTTAGCCCTGGTTTAGCCCTCTTTAGCCCTGCTGTAGTCCCTTTTTAGCCCTGCTTTAGCCCTGATTTAGCCCTCTTTAGCCCTGCTTTTGCCTCGGTTTAGCCCTCTTTAGCCCTGGTTTAGCCCTCTTTAGCCCTGGTTTAGCCCTCTTTAGCCCTGCTTTTGCCTCGGTTTAGCCCTCTTTAGCCCTCTTTAGCCCTGGTTTAGCCCTCTTTAGCCCTGCTTTTGCCTCGGTTTAGCCCTCTTTAGCCCTGGTTTAGCCCTCTTTAGCCCTGCTTTTGCCTCGGTTTAGCCCTCTTTAGCCCTCTTTAGCCCTGGTTTAGCCCTCTTTAGCCCTCTTTAGCCCTGCTTTTGCCTCGGTTTAGCCCTCTTTAGCCCTGGTTTAGCCCTCTTTAGCCCTGCTGTAGTCCCTTTTTAGCCCTGCTTTAGCCCTGATTTAGCCCTCTTTAGCCCTCTTTAGCCCTGGTTTAGCCCTCTTTAGCCCTCTTTAGCCCTGCTTTTGCCTCGGTTTAGCCCTCTTTAGCCCTGGTTTAGCCCTCTTTAGCCCTGCTGTAGTCCCTTTTTAGCCCTGCTTTAGCCCTGATTTAGCCCTCTTTAGCCCTCTTTAGCCCTGGTTTAGCCCTCTTTAGCCCTGCTTTTGCCTCGGTTTAGCCCTCTTTAGCCCTGGTTTAGCCCTCTTTAGCCCTCTTTAGCCCTGCTTTTGCCTCGGTTTAGCCCTCTTTAGCCCTCTTTAGCCCTGGTTTAGCCCTCTTTAGCCCTGCTTTTGCCTCGGTTTAGCCCTCTTTAGCCCTGGTTTAGCCCTCTTTAGCCCTGCTTTTGCCTCGGTTTAGCCCTCTTTAGCCCTGGTTTAGCCCTCTTTAGCCCTCTTTAGCCCTGCTTTTGCCTCGGTTTAGCCCTCTTTAGCCCTGGTTTAGCCCTCTTTAGCCCTGCTGTAGTCCCTTTTTAGCCCTGCTTTAGCCCTGATTTAGCCCTCTTTAGCCCTCTTTAGCCCTGGTTTAGCCCTCTTTAGCCCTCTTTAGCCCTGCTTTTGCCTCGGTTTAGCCCTCTTTAGCCCTGGTTTAGCCCTCTTTAGCCCTGCTGTAGTCCCTTTTTAGCCCTGCTTTAGCCCTGATTTAGCCCTCTTTAGCCCTCTTTAGCCCTGGTTTAGCCCTCTTTAGCCCTCTTTAGCCCTGCTTTTGCCTCGGTTTAGCCCTCTTTAGCCCTGGTTTAGCCCTCTTTAGCCCTGCTGTAGTCCCTTTTTAGCCCTGCTTTAGTCCTGATTTAGCCCTCTTTAGCCCTCTTTAGCCCTGTTCTCTCTTCCAGGCCAAAGGGGTCCATGATCATCCCAGACCTGAGTCGAAATCAGAAACTGAAGCTCGACGTTCTTCAGTCAAACGACGAGTTCATTCTCCGTTTGGACCAAAGAGACGGATCCTGGACTCACAGGTATTTATACTGTAAATACTGCAAATACTGCTGCAAATACTGCTGCAAATACTGCTGCAAATACTGCTGCAAATACTGCTGCAAATACTGCAAATACTGCTGCAAATACTGCTGCAAATACTGCTGCAAATACTGCTCCAAATACTGCTCCAAATACTGCTGCAAATACTGCTGCAAATACTGCTGCAAATACTGCAAATACTGCTGCAAATACTGCTGCAAATACTGCTCCAAATACTGCTGCAAATACTGCTGCAAATACTGCTCCAAATACTGCTGCAAATACTGCTCCAAATACTGCTGCAAATACTGCTGCAAATACTGCTGCAAATACTGCTGCAAATACTGCTGCAAATACTGCTGCAAATACTGCTGCAAATACTGCTCCAAATACTGCTGCAAATGCTGCAAATACTGCTGCAAATACTGTAAATACTGCTCCAAATACTGCTGCAAATACTGTAAATACTGCTCCAAATACTGCTGCAAATACTGCTCCAAATACTGCTGCAAATGCTGCAAATACTGCTGCAAATACTGCTGCAAATACTGCTCCAAATACTGCTGCAAATACTGCTGCAAATACTGCTGCAAATACTGCTGCAAATACTGCTGCAAATACTGCTCCAAATACTGCTGCAAATACTGCTGCAAATACTGCTGCAAATACTGCTGCAAATACTGCTGCAAATACTGCTGCAAATACTGCTGCAAATACTGCTGCAAATACTGCTGCAAATACTGCTCCAAATACTGCTGCAAATACTACAAATACTGCTCCAAATACTGCTCCAAATACTGCTGCAAATACTGCTCCAAATACTGCTGCAAATACTGCTGCAAATACTGCAAATACTGCTGCAAATACTGCTCCAAATACTGCTGCAAATACTACAAATACTGCTCCAAATACTGCTGCAAATACTGCTGCAAATACTACAAATACTGCAAATACTGCTGCAAATACTACAAATACTGCTCCAAATACTGCTGCAAATACTACAAATACTGCTCCAAATACTGCTGCAAATACTACAAATACTGTTGCAAATACTGCTCCAAATACTGCTGCAAATACTACAAATACTGCTCCAAATACTGCTGCAAATACTGCTCCAAATACTGCTGCAAAGACTACAAATACTGCTGCAAATACTGATCCAAATACTGCTGCAAATACTACAAATACTGTTGCAAATACTGCTCCAAATACTGCTGCAAATACTACAAATACTGTTGCAAATACTGCTCCAAATACTGCTGCAAATACTACAAATACTGCTCCAAATACTGCTGCAAATACTACAAATACTGCTGCAAAGACTACAAATACTGCTCCAAATATTGCTCCAAATACTGCTCCAAATACTGCTGCAAATACTGCTGCAAATACTGCTGCAAATACTGCTGCAAATACTGCTGCAAATACTACAAATACTGCTGCAAATACTGCTGCAAATACTACAAATACAGCTGCGAATACTGCTGCAAATACTACAAATACTGCTGCAAATACTGCTCCAAATACTGCAAATACTGCTGCAAATACTGCAAATACTGCTGCAAATGCTGCAAATACTGCTGTAAATACTGTTCCAAATACTGCTGCAAATACTGCTGCAAATACTGCAAATACTGCTGCAAATACTGCTGCAAATACTGCTGCAAATACTGCTGCAAATACTGCTGCAAATACTGCAAATACTGCAAAAACTGCTCCAAATACTGCTCCAAATACTGCTGCAAATACTGCTGCAAATACTGCAGAAACTGCTCCAAATACTGCAAATACTGCTCCAAATACTGCTGCAAATACTGCTCAAATACTGCTGCAAATACTACAAATACTGCTCCAAATACTGCTGCAAATACTGCTGCAAATACTGCAAATACTGCTGCAAATACTGCTCCAAATACTGCTGCAAATACTGCTCCAAATACTGCTGCAAATACTACAAATACTGCTCCAAATACTGCTGCAAATACTGCAAATACTGCTCCAAATACTTTTCCAAATACTGCTGCAAATACTGTTCCAAATACTGCAAATACTGCTGCAAATACTGCAAATACTGCTCCAAATACTTCTGCAAATACTGCAAATACTGCTCCAAATACTTCGAATACTTCAAATACTGCAAATACTGCAAATACTGCCGCAAATACTGGTGCAAATACTGCTCCAAATACTGCTGCAAATACTACAAATACTGCTCCAAATACTGCTGCAAATACTGCAAATACTGCTCCAAATACTTTTCCAAATACTGCTGCAAATACTGCTCCAAATACTGCAAATACTGCTGCAAATACTGCAAATACTGCTCCAAATACTGCTGCAAATACTGCAAATACTGCTCCAAATACTTCGAATACTTCAAATACTGCAAATACTGTAAATACTGCTCCAAATACTGCTGCAAATACTGCTCCAAATACTGCTGCAAATGCTGCAAATACTGCTGCAAATACTGCTGCAAATACTGCTCCAAATACTGCTGCAAATACTGCTGCAAATACTGCTGCAAATACTGCTGCAAATACTGCTGCAAATACTGCTGCAAATACGGCTCCAAATACTGCTGCAAATACTACAAATACTGCTCCAAATACTGCTGCAAATACTGCTGCAAATACTGCTGCAAATACTGCTGTAAATACTGTTCCAAATACTGCTGCAAATACTGCTGCAAATACTGCAAATACTGCTGCAAATACTGCTCCAAATACTGCTGCAAATACTACAAATACTGCTCCAAATACTGCTGCAAATACTGCTGCAAATACTACAAATACTGCTGCAAAAACTGCTGCAAAAACTACAAATACTGCTCCAAATACTGCTGCAAATACTGCTGCAAATACTACAAATACTGCTGCAAATACTGCTGCAAATACTGCTCCAAATACTGCTGCAAATACTGCAAATACTGCAGCAAATACTGCTGCAAATACTGCAAATACTGCTGCAAATACTGCAAATACTGCTGCAAATACTGCTGCAAATACTGCTGCAAATACTACAAATACTGCTCCAAATACTGCTGCAAATACTGCTGCAAATACTGCTCCAAATACTGCTCCAAATACTGAAAATACTGCTCCAAATACTGCTCCAAATACTGTTGCAGATACTGCTCCAAATACTGTGCAGATACTGCTCCAAATACTGCTGCAAATACTGCAAATACTGCTCCAAATACTGCTGCAAATACTACAAATACTGTTGCAAATACTGCAAATACTGCTGCAAATACTACAAATACTGCTCCAAATACTGCTGCAAATACTACAAATACTGTTGCAAATACTGCAAATACTGCTGCAAATACTACAAATACTGCTCCAAATACTGCTGCAAATACTACAAATACTGTTGCAAATACTGCAAATACTGCTGCAAATACTACAAATACTGCTCCAAATACTGCTGCAAATACTACAAATACTGTTGCAAATACTGCAAATACTGCTGCAAATACTACAAATACTGCTCCAAATACTGCTCCAAATACTGCTGCAAATACTACAAATACTGTTGCAAATACTGCAAATACTGCTGCAAATACTACAAATACTGCTCCAAATACTGCTGCAAATACTACAAATACTGCTCCAAATACTGCTGCAAATACTACAAATACTGTTGCAAATACTGCAAATACTGCTGCAAATACTACAAATACTGCTCCAAATACTGCTGCAAATACTACAAATACTGCTCCAAATACTGCTGCAAATACTACAAATACTGCTCCAAATACTGCTGCAAATACTACAAATACTGCAAATACTGCTGCAAATACTACAAATACTGCTCCAAATACTGCTGCAAATACTACAAATACTGCTCCAAATACTGCTGCAAATACTACAAATACTGCTCCAAATACTGCTGCAAATACTACAAATACTGTTGCAAATACTGCTCCAAATACTGCTGCAAATACTACAAATACTGCTCCAAATACTGCTGCAAATACTACAAATACTGCTGCAAAGACTACAAATACTGCTGCAAATACTGATCCAAATACTGCTGCAAATACTACAAATACTGTTGCAAATACTGCTCCAAATACTGCTGCAAATACTACAAATACTGTTCCAAATACTGCTCCAAATACTGCTGCAAATACTACAAATACTGCTCCAAATACTGCTGCAAATACTGCTGCAAATACTGCTGCAAATACTGCTGCAAATACTGCTGCAAATACTGCTGCAAATACTACAAATACTGCTGCAAATACTGCTGCAAAAACTACAAATACTGCTCCAAATACTGCTGCAAATACTGCTGCAAATACTGCTGCAAATACTGCTGCAAATACTGCTCCAAATACTGCTGCAAATACTGCTGCAAATACTGCAAATACTGCTGCAAATACTGCAAATACTGCTGCAAATACTGCTGCAAATACTGCTGCAAATACTGCTGTAAATACTGTTCCAAATACTGCTGCAAATACTGCTGCAAATACTGCAAATACTGCTGCAAATACTGCTGCAAATACTGCTGCAAATACTGCTGCAAATACTGCTGCAAATACTGCTGCAAATACTGCAAATACTGCAAAAACTGCTCCAAATACTGCTCCAAATACTGCTGCAAATACTGCTGCAAATACTGCAGAAACTGCTCCAAATACTGCTGCAAATACTGCTCCAAATACTGCTGCAAATACTGCTCAAATACTGCTGCAAATACTACAAATACTGCTCCAAATACTGCTGCAAATACTGCTGCAAATACTGCAAATACTGCTGCAAATACTGCTCCAAATACTGCTGCAAATACTGCTGCAAATACTGCAAATACTGCTGCAAATACTGCAAATACTGCTGCAAATACTGCTGCAAATACTGCTGCAAATACTGCTGTAAATACTGTTCCAAATACTGCTGCAAATACTGCTGCAAATACTGCAAATACTGCTGCAAATACTGCTGCAAATACTGCTGCAAATACTGCTGCAAATACTGCTGCAAATACTGCAAATACTGCAAAAACTGCTCCAAATACTGCTCCAAATACTGCTGCAAATACTGCTGCAAATACTGCAGAAACTGCTCCAAATACTGCTGCAAATACTGCTCCAAATACTGCTGCAAATACTGCTCAAATACTGCTGCAAATACTACAAATACTGCTCCAAATACTGCTGCAAATACTGCTGCAAATACTGCAAATACTGCTGCAAATACTGCTCCAAATACTGCTGCAAATACTGCTCCAAATACTGCTGCAAATACTACAAATACTGCTCCAAATACTGCTGCAAATACTGCAAATACTGCTCCAAATACTTTTCCAAATACTGCTGCAAATACTGCTCCAAATACTGCAAATACCGCTGCAAATACTGCAAATACTGCTCCAAATACTGCTGCAAATACTGCAAATACTGCTCCAAATACTTCGAATACTTCAAATACTGCAAATACTGCAAATACTGCCGCAAATACTGTAAATACTGCTGCAAATACTGCAAATACTGCTGCAAATACTGCATATACTGCTGAAAATACTGCAAATACTGCTGCAAATACTGCTGCAAATACTGCTGCAAATACTGCTGCAAATACTGCTGCAAACACTGCTCCAAATACTGCAAATACTGAAAATACTTCTCCAAATACTCTCCAAATACTGCTCCAAATACTGCTGCAAATACTGCTGCAAATACTGCAAATACTGCAAAAACTGCTCCAAATACTGCTCCAAATACTGCTGCAAATACTGCTGCAAATACTGCAGAAACTGCTCCAAATACTGCTGCAAATACTGCTCCAAATACTGCTGCAAATACTGCTCAAATACTGCTGCAAATACTACAAATACTGCTCCAAATACTGCTGCAAATACTGCTGCAAATACTGCAAATACTGCTGCAAATACTGCTCCAAATACTGCTGCAAATACTGCTCCAAATACTGCTGCAAATACTACAAATACTGCTCCAAATACTGCTGCAAATACTGCAAATACTGCTCCAAATACTTTTCCAAATACTGCTGCAAATACTGCTCCAAATACTGCAAATACCGCTGCAAATACTGCAAATACTGCTCCAAATACTGCTGCAAATACTGCAAATACTGCTCCAAATACTTCGAATACTTCAAATACTGCAAATACTGCAAATACTGCCGCAAATACTGTAAATACTGCTGCAAATACTGCAAATACTGCTGCAAATACTGCATATACTGCTGAAAATACTGCAAATACTGCAAATACTGCTGCAAATACTGCTGCAAATACTGCTGCAAATACTGCTGCAAACACTGCTCCAAATACTGCAAATACTGAAAATACTTCTCCAAATACTCTCCAAATACTGCTCCAAATACTGCTGCAAATACTGCTGCAAATACTGCAAATACTGCAAAAACTGCTCCAAATACTGCTCCAAATACTGCTGCAAATACTGCTGCAAATACTGCAGAAACTGCTCCAAATACTGCTGCAAATACTGCTCCAAATACTGCTGCAAATACTACAAATACTGCTCCAAATACTGCTGTAAATACTACAAATACCGCTTCAAATACTGCTGCAAATACTGCAAATACTGCTGTAAATACTGCTCCAAATACTGCTGCAAATACTACAAATACTGCTCCAAATACTGCTGCAAATACTGCTTCAAATACTGCTGCAAATACTGCTCCAAATACTGCTAAAAATACTTTAAATACTGCTCCAAATACTGCTGCAAATACTACAAGTACTTCTGCAAAAACTGCTGCAAAAACTACAAATACTGCTCCAAATACTGCTGCAAATACTACAAATACTGCTGTGAATACTGCTGCAAAAACTACAAATACTGCTCCAAATACTGCTGCAAATACTACAAATACTGCTGCAAATACTTTTCCAAATACTGCTGCAAATACTGCTCCAAATACTGCTGCAAATACTGCTGCAAATACTGCTCAAAATACTGCAAATACTGCTCAAAATACTGCAAATACTGCTAAAAATACTGCAAATACTGCTCCAAATACTGCTGCAAATACTGCTCCAAATACGTTTCCAAATACTGCTGCAAATACTGCTCAAAATACTGCTGCAAATACTGCAAATACTGCTCCAAATACTGCTGCAAATACAACAAATACTGCTACAAAAACTAAAAATACTGCTCCAAATACTGCTGCAAATACTACAAATACTGTTGCAAATACTGCAAATACTGCTGCAAATACTACAAATACTGCTCCAAATACTGCTGCAAATATTACAGATACTGTTGCAACTACTACAAATACTGCTGCAAATACTGTAAATACTGCTGCAAATACTGCAAATACTGCTGCAAATACTGCAAATACTGCTGCAAATACTGCTGCAAATACTGCAAATACTGCTGCAAATACTGCAAATACTGCTGAAAATACTGCTGCAAATACTGTTCCAAATACTACTGCAAATACTGCTCCAAATACTGCTGCAAATATTACAAATACTGCTCCAAATACTGCTGCAAATATTACAAATACTGCTGCAAATACTGCTGCAAATATTACAAATACTGCTCCAAATACTGCTGCAAATACTGCTCCAAATACTGCTGCAAATACTACTGCAAATACTGCTCCAAATACTGCTGCAAATACTGCTGCAAATACTGTTCCAAATACTGCTGTAAATACTGCAAATACTGCTGCAAATACTGCTGCAAAAACTACAAATACTGCTCCAAATACTGCAGCAAATATTACAAATACTGCTGCAAATACTGCTCCAAATACTGCTCCAAATACTGCTCCAAATACTGCTCCAAATACTGCTGCAAATACTGCTCCAAATACTGCAAATACTTCTCCAAATACTGCTGCAAATACTACTGCAAATACTAATCCAAATACTGCTGCAAATACTGCTGCAAATACTGCTCCAAATACTGCTGCAAATACTGCAAAAACTGCTCCAAATACTGCTCCAAATACTGCTGCAAATACTGCAAAAACTGCTCCAAATACTGCTCCAAATACTGCTGCAAATACTACAAATACTGCTGCAAATACTACAAATACTGCTCCAAATACTGCTGCAAATACTACAAATACTGCTGCAAATACTACAAATACTGCTCCAAATACTGCTGCAAATACTACAAATACTGCTGCAAATACTACAAATACTGCTCCAAATACTGCTGCAAATACTGCAAATACTGCTGCAAATACTACAAATACTGCAAATACTGCTGCAAATACTGTTCCAAATACTGCTGCAAATACTGCTCCAAATACTGCTGCAAATACTGCTCCAAATACTGCTCCAAATACTGAAAATACTTCTGCAAATACTACAAATACTGCTGCAAAAACTGCTGCAAAAACTACAAATACTGCTCCAAATACTGCTGCAGATACTGATCCAAATACTGCTGCAAATACTGCAAATACTGCTCCAAATACTGCTGCAAATACTACAAATACAGCTGCGAATACTGCTGCAAAAACTACAAATACTGCTCCAAATACTGCTGCAAATACTACAAATACTGCTGCAAATACTGCTGCAAATACTGCAAATACTGCTGCAAATACTGCTCCAAATACTGCTCCAAATACTGCTGCAAATACTGCTAAAAATACTTTAAATACTGCTCCAAATACTGCTGCAAAAACTACAAATACTGCTGCAAAAACTGCTGCAAAACCTACAAATACTGCTCCAAATACTGCTGCAAATACTACAAATACTGCTCCAAATACTGCTCCAAATACTGCTGCAGTTACTGATCCAAATACTGCTGCAAATACTGCAAATACTGCTCCAAATACTGCTTTAAATACTACAAATACAGCTGCGAATACTGCTGCAAAAACTACAAACACTGCTCCAAATACTGCTGCAAATACTACAAATACTGCTGCAAATGCTGCTGCAAATACTGCTGCAAATAATGCTCCAAATACTGCAAATACTGCTGCAAATACTGCAAATACTGCTCCAAATACTGCTGCAAATACTGCTCCAAATACTGCTGCAAATACTGCTGCAAATACAGCAAATACTGATCCAAATACTGCTCTAAATACAACAAATACTGCTACAAAAACTAAAAGTACTGTTCCAAATACTGCTGCAAATACTACAAATACTGTTGCAAATACTGCAAATACTGCTGCAAATACTGCTCCAAATACTGCTGCAAATACTACAAATACTGCTCCAAATACTGCTGCAAATACTACAAATACTGTTGCAAATACTGCAAATACTGCTGCAAATACTACAAATACTGCTCCAAATACTGCTGCAAATACTACAAATACTGTTGCAAATACTGCAAATACTGCTGCAAATACTACAAATACTGCTCCAAATACTGCTCCAAATACTACAAATACTGCTCCAAATACTGCTGCAAATACTACAAATACCGTTGCAAATACTGCAAATACTGCTGCAAATACTACAAATACTGCTCCAAATACTGCTGCAAATACTACAAATACTGCTGCAAATACTACAAATACTGCTCCAAATACTGCTGCAAATACTGCAAATACTGCTGCAAATACTACAAATACTGCAAATACTGCTGCAAATACTGTTCCAAATACTGCTGCAAATACTGCTCCAAATACTGCTGCAAATACTGCTCCAAATACTGCTCCAAATACTGAAAATACTTCTGCAAATACTACAAATACTGCTGCAAAAACTGCTGCAAAAACTACAAATACTGCTCCAAATACTGCTCCAAATACTGCTGCAGATACTGATCCAAATACTGCTGCAAATACTGCAAATACTGCTCCAAATACTGCTGCAAATACTACAAATACAGCTGCGAATACTGCTGCAAAAACTACAAATACTGCTCCAAATACTGCTGCAAATACTACAAATACTGCTGCAAATACTGCTGCAAATACTGCAAATACTGCTGCAAATACTGCTCCAAATACTGCTCCAAATACTGCTGCAAATACTGCTAAAAATACTTTAAATACTGCTGCAAATACTACAAATACTGCTCCAAATACTGCTGCAAAAACTACAAATACTGCTGCAAAAACTGCTGCAAAACCTACAAATACTGCTCCAAATACTGCTGCAAATACTACAAATACTGCTCCAAATACTGCTCCAAATACTGCTGCAGATACTGATCCAAATACTGCTGCAAATACTGCAAATACTGCTCCAAATACTGCTTTAAATACTACAAATACAGCTGCGAATACTGCTGCAAAAACTACAAACACTGCTCCAAATACTGCTGCAAATACTACAAATACTGCTGCAAATGCTGCTGCAAATACTGCTGCAAATACTGCTCCAAATACTGCAAATACTGCTGCAAATACTGCAAATACTGCTCCAAATACTGCTGCAAATACTGCTCCAAATACTGCTGCAAATACTGCTGCAAATACAGCAAATACTGATCCAAATACTGCTCTAAATACAACAAATACTGCTACAAAAACTAAAAGTACTGTTCCAAATACTGCTGCAAATACTACAAATACTGTTGCAAATACTGCAAATACTGCTGCAAATACTGCTCCAAATACTGCTGCAAATACTACAGATACTGCTCCAAATACTGCTGCAAATACTACAAATACTGTTGCAAATACTGCAAATACTGCTGCAAATACTACAAATACTGCTCCAAATACTGCTGCAAATACTACAAATACTGTTGCAAATACTGCAAATACTGCTGCAAATACTACAAATACTGCTCCAAATACTGCTCCAAATACTACAAATACTGCTGCAAATACTGCTCCAAATACTGCTGCAAATACCGCTGCAAATACAGCAAATACTGATCCAAATACTGCTCTAAATACAACAAATACTGCTACAAAAACTAAAAGTACTGTTCCAAATACTGCTGCAAATACTACAAATACTGTTGCAAATACTGCAAATACTGCTGCAAATACTGCTCCAAATACTGCTGCAAATACTACAGATACTGCTCCAAATACTGCTGCAAATACTACAAATACTGTTGCAAATACTGCAAATACTGCTGCAAATACTACAAATACTGCTCCAAATACTGCTGCAAATACTACAAATACTGTTGCAAATACTGCAAATACTGCTGCAAATACTACAAATACTGCTCCAAATACTGCTCCAAATACTACAAATACTGCTCCAAATACTGCTGCAAATACTACAAATACCGTTGCAAATACTGCAAATACTGCTGCAAATACTACAAATACTGCTCCAAATACTGCTGCAAATACTACAAATACTGTTGCAAATACTGCAAATACTGCTGCAAATACTACAAATACTGCTCCAAATACTGCTGCAAATACTACAAATACTGCTCCAAATACTGCTGCAAATACTACAAATACTGTTGCAAATACTGCAAATACTGCTGCAAATACTACAAATACTGCTCCAAATACTGCTCCAAATACTACAAATACTGCTCCAAATACTGCTGCAAATACTACAAATACCGTTGCAAATACTGCAAATACTGCTGCAAATACTACAAATACTGCTCCAAATACTGCTGCAAATACTACAAATACTGCTCCAAATACTGCTGCAAATACTACAAATACTGTTGCAAATACTGCAAATACTGCTGCAAATACTACAAATACTGCTCCAAATACTGCTGCAAATACTACCAATACTGCTCCAAATACTGCTGCAAATACTGCAAATACTGTTGCAAATACTGCAAATACTGCTGCAAATACTACAAATACTGCTCCAAATACTGCTGCAAATACTACAAATACTGCTCCAAATACTGCTGCAAAAACTACAAATACTGCTGCAAAAACTGCTGCAAAACCTACAAATACTGCTCCAAATACTGCTGCAAATACTACAAATACTGCTCCAAATACTGCTCCAAATACTGCTGCAGATACTGATCCAAATACTGCTGCAAATACTGCAAATACTGCTCCAAATACTGCTTTAAATACTACAAATACAGCTGCGAATACTGCTGCAAAAACTACAAACACTGCTCCAAATACTGCTGCAAATACTACAAATACAGCTGCGAATACTGCTGCAAAAACTACAAATACTGCTCCAAATACTGCTGCAAATACTACAAATACTGCTGCAAATACTGCTGCAAAAACTACAAATACTGCTCCAAATACTGCTGCAAATACTACAAATACTGCTCCAAATGCTGCTCCAAATACTGCTGCAGATACTGATCCAAATACTGCTGCAAATACTGCAAATACTGCTCCAAATACTGCTTTAAATACTACAAATACAGCTGCGAATACTGCTGCAAAAACTACAAACACTGCTCCAAATACTGCTGCAAATACTACAAATACTGCTGCAAATACTGCTGCAAATACTGCTGCAAATACAGCTCCAAATACTGCAAATACTGCTGCAAATACTGCTGCAAATACTGCTCCAAATACTGCTCCAAATACTGCTGCAAATACCGCTGCAAATACAGCAAATACTGATCCAAATACTGCTCTAAATACAACAAATACTGCTACAAAAACTAAAAGTACTGTTCCAAATACTGCTGCAAATACTACAAATACTGTTGCAAATACTGCAAATACTGCTGCAAATACTGCTCCAAATACTGCTGCAAATACTACAGATACTGCTCCAAATACTGCTGCAAATACTACAAATACTGTTGCAAATACTGCAAATACTGCTGCAAATACTACAAATACTGCTCCAAATACTGCTGCAAATACTACAAATACTGTTGCAAATACTGCAAATACTGCTGCAAATACTACAAATACTGCTCCAAATACTGCTCCAAATACTACAAATACTGCTCCAAATACTGCTGCAAATACTACAAATACCGTTGCAAATACTGCAAATACTGCTGCAAATACTACAAATACTGCTCCAAATACTGCTGCAAATACTACAAATACTGTTGCAAATACTGCAAATACTGCTGCAAATACTACAAATACTGCTCCAAATACTGCTGCAAATACTACCAATACTGCTCCAAATACTGCTGCAAATACTGCAAATACTGTTGCAAATACTGCAAATACTGCTGCAAATACTACAAATACTGCTCCAAATACTGCTGCAAATACTACAAATACTGCTCCAAATACTGCTGCAAATACTGCAAATACTGCTCCAAATACTTTTCCAAAAACTGCAAATACTGCTCCAAATACTGCTGCAAATACTGCTGCAAATACTGCTGCAAATACTACAAATACTGCTGCAAATACTGCTCCAAATACTGCAAATACTGCTGCAAATACTGCAAATACTGCTCCAAATACTGCTGCAAATACTACAAATACTGCTCCAAATACTGCTGCAAATACTGCAAATACTGCTGCAAATACTTCGAATACTTCAAATACTGCAAATACTGCAAATACTGCCGCAAATACTGTAAATACTGCTGCAAATACTGCTCCAAATACTGCAAATACTGCTGCAAAAACTGCAAATACTGCTCCAAATACTGCAGCAAATATTACAAATACTGCTCAAAATACTGCTGCAAATACTGCTGCAAATACTGCTCCAAATACTGCAAATACTGCAAATACTTCTCCAAATACTGCTCCAAATACTGCTCCAAATACTGCTACAAATACTGCTGCAAATACTGCAAATACTGCAAAAACTGCTCCAAATACTGCTCCAAATACTGCTGCAAATACTGCTGCAAATACTGCAAAAACTGCTCCAAATACTGCTCCAAATACTGCTGCAAATACTGCAAATACTGCTCCAAATACTGCAGCAAATACTACAAATACTGCTCCAAATACTGCAGCAAATACTACAAATACTGTTGCAAATACTACAAATACTGCTCCAAATACTGCTGTAAATACTACAAATACCGCTTCAAATACTGCTGCAAATACTACAAATACTGTTGCAAATACTGCAAATACTACTCCAAATACTGCTCCAAATACTGCTATTAATACTGCTGCAAATACTGCTGCAAATACTGCTGCAAATACTACAAATACTGCTGCAAATACTGCAAATACTGCTCCAAATACTGCTGCAAATACTGCTGCAAATACTGCAAATACTGCTGCAAATACTGCTCCAAATACTGCTGCAAATACTGCAAATACTGCTACAAATACTGCTGCAAATACTGCTGCAAATACTGCAAATACTGCTGTAAATACTGCTCCAAATACTGCTGCAAATACTACAAATACTGCTCCAAATACTGCTTCAAATACTGCTCCAAATACTGCTGCAAATACTGCTCCAAATACTGCTAAAAATACTTTTAATACTGCTCCAAATACTGCTGCAAATACTACAAATACTGCTCCAAATACTGCTGCAAATACTACAAATACTGCTCTAAATACTGATCCAAATACTGCTGCAAATACTACAAATACTGCTGTAAATGCTGCAAATACTGCTCCAAATACTGCTGCAAATACTACAAATACTGCTGTGAATACTGCTGCAAAAACTACAAATACTGCTCCAAATACTGCAGCAAATACTACAAATACTGCTGCAAATACTTTTCCAAATACTGCTGCAAATACTGCTCCAAATACTGCTGCAAATACTGCTGCAAATACTGCTGCAAATACTGCTCAAAATACTGCAAATACTGCTCAAAATACTGCAAATACTGCTCAAAATACTGCAAATACTGCTAAAAATACTCCAAATACTGCTCCAAATACTGCTGCAAATACTGCTCCAAATACTTTTCCAAATACTACAAATACTGCTCCAAATACTGCTGCAAATACAACAAATACTGTTGCAAGTACTGCAAATACTGCTGCAAATACTACAAATACTGCTCCAAATACTGCTGCAAATATTACAGATACTGTTGCAACTACTACAAATACTGCTGCAAATACTGTAAATACTGCTGCAAATACTGCAAATACTGCTGCAAATACTGCTGCAAATACTGTAAATACTGCTGCAAATACTGCAAATACTGCTGAAAATACTGCTGCAAATACTGTTCCAAATACTACTGCAAATACTGCAAATACTACTGCAAATACTGCTCCAAATACTGCTGCAAATATTACAGATACTGTTGCAACTACTACAAATACTGCTGCAAATACTGTAAATACTGCAAATACTGCTGCAAATACTGCTGAAAATACTGCAAATACTGCTGCAAATACTGCAATAACTGCTGAAAATACTGCTGCAAATACTGTTCCAAATACTACTGCAAATACTGCAAATACTACTGCAAATACTGCTGCGAAAACTGCTGCAAAACTACAAATAGTGCTCCAAATACTGCTGCAAATATTACAAATACTGCTCCAAATACTGCTGCAAATATTACAAATACTGCTGCAAATACTGCTGCAAATATTACAAATACTGCTCCAAATACTGCTGCAAATACTACTGCAAATACTGCTCCAAATACTGCTGGAAATACTGCTGCAAATACTACAAATACTGTTGCAAATACTGCAAATACTGCTCCAAATACTGCTTTAAATACTGCAAATACTGCTCCAAATACTGCTGCAAATACTGCTGCAAATACTGCAAATACTGCTCCAAATACTGCTGCAAATACTGCTGCAAATACTGCTGCAAATACTGCTGCAAATACTGCAAATACTGCAAATACTGCTGCAAATACTACAAATACTTTTGCAAATACTGCAAATACTACAAATACTGCTCCAAATACTGCTGTAAATACTACAAATACTGCTGCAAATACTACAAATACTGTTGCAAATACCTCAAATACTACAAATACTGCTCCGAATACTGCTGTAAATACTACTGCAAATACTGCTCCAAATACTGCTGGAAATACTGCTGCAAATACTACAAATACTGCTGCAAATACTGCAAATACTGCTCCAAATACTGCTGCAAATACTGCAAATACTGCTCCAAATACTGCTGCAAATACTGCTGCAAATACTGCAAATACTGCTCCAAATACTCCTGCAAATACTGCTGCAAATACTACAAATACTTCTGCAAATACTGCAAATACTACAAATACTGCTCCAAATACTGCTGCAAATACTACAAATACTGCTCCAAATACTGCTGCAAATACTACAAATACTGTTGCAAATACTGCTGCAAATACTACAAATACTGTTGCAAATACTGCAAATACTGCTGCAAATACTACAAATACTGCTCCAAATACTGCTGCAAATACTACAAATACTGCTCCAAATACTGCTGCAAATACTGCTGCAAATACTACAAATACTGCTCCAAATACTGCTGCAAATACTACAAATACTGCTCCAAATACTGCTGCAAATACTACAAATACTGTTGCAAATACTGCAAATACTGCTGCAAATACTACAAATACTGCTCCAAATACTGCTGCAAATACTACAAATACTGTTGCAAATACTGCAAATACTGCTGCAAATACTACAAATACTGCTCCAAATACTGCTGCAAATACTACAAATACTGTTGCAAATACTGCTGCAAATACTACAAATACTGCTCCAAATACTGCTGCAAATACTACAAATACTGTTGCAAATACTGCAAATACTGCTGCAAATACTACAAATACTGCTCCAAATACCGCTGCAAATACTACAAATACTGTTGCAAATACTGCAAATACTGCTGCAAATACTACAAATACTGCTCCAAATACTGCTGCAAATACTACAAATACTGCTCCAAATACTGCTGTAAATACTACAAATACTGTTGCAAATACTGCAAATACTGCTGCAAATACTACAAATACTGCTCCAAATACTGCTGCAAATACTACAAATACTGCTCCAAATACTGCTGCAAATACTGCAAATACTGCTCCAAATACTTTTCCAAATACTGCTGCAAATACTGCTCCAAATACTACACATACTGCTGCAAATACTGCTCCAAATACTGCAAATACTGCTGCAAATACTGCAAATATTGCTCCAAATACTGCTGCAAATACTACAAATACTGCTCCAAATACTGCTGCAAATACTGCAAATACTGCTGCAAATACTTCGAATACTTCAAATACTGCAAATACTGCTCCAAATACTGCTGCAAATACTGCTGCAAATACTGCAAATACTGCTCCAAATACTGCTGCAAATACTGCTGCAAATACTGCTGCAAATACTGCAAATACTGTTGCAAATACTGCAAATACTGCTGCAAATACTACAAATACTTTTGCAAATACTGCAAATACTACAAATACTGCTCCAAATACTGCTGTAAATACTACAAATACTGCTGCAAATACTACAAATACTGTTGCAAATACCTCAAATACTACAAATACTGCTCCGAATACTGCTGTAAATACTACTGCAAATACTGCTCCAAATACTGCTGGAAATACTGCTGCAAATACTACAAATACTGTTGCAAATACTGCAAATACTGCTCCAAATACTGCTGCAAATACTGCAAATACTGCTCCAAATACTGCTGCAAATACTGCTACAAATACTGCAAATACTGCTCCAAATACTGCTGCAAATACTGCTGCAAATACTACAAATACTTCTGCAAATACTGCAAATACTACAAATACTGCTCCAAATACTGCTGCAAATACTACAAATACTGCTCCAAATACTGCTGCAAATACTACAAATACTGTTGCAAATACTGCTGCAAATACTACAAATACTGTTGCAAATACTGCAAATACTGCTGCAAATACTACAAATACTGCTCCAAATACTGCTGCAAATACTACAAATACTGCTCCAAATACTGCTGCAAATACTACAAATACTGCTCCAAATACTGCTGCAAATACTACAAATACTTTTGCAAATACTGCAAATACTACAAATACTGCTCCAAATACTGCTGTAAATACTACAAATACTGCTGCAAATACTACAAATACTGTTGCAAATACCTCAAATACTACAAATACTGCTCCGAATACTGCTGTAAATACTACTGCAAATACTGCTCCAAATACTGCTGGAAATACTGCTGCAAATACTACAAATACTGCTGCAAATACTGCAAATACTGCTCCAAATACTGCTGCAAATACTGCAAATACTGCTCCAAATACTGCTGCAAATACTGCTGCAAATACTGCAAATACTGCTCCAAATACTGCTGCAAATACTGCTGCAAATACTACAAATACTTCTGCAAATACTGCAAATACTACAAATACTGCTCCAAATACTGCTGCAAATACTACAAATACTGCTCCAAATACTGCTGCAAATACTACAAATACTGTTGCAAATACTGCTGCAAATACTACAAATACTGTTGCAAATACTGCAAATACTGCTGCAAATACTACAAATACTGCTCCAAATACTGCTGCAAATACTACAAATACTGCTCCAAATACTGCTGCAAATACTGCTGCAAATACTACAAATACTGCTCCAAATACTGCTGCAAATACTACAAATACTGCTCCAAATACTGCTGCAAATACTACAAATACTGTTGCAAATACTGCAAATACTGCTGCAAATACTACAAATACTGCTCCAAATACTGCTGCAAATACTACAAATACTGTTGCAAATACTGCAAATACTGCTGCAAATACTACAAATACTGCTCCAAATACTGCTGCAAATACTACAAATACTGTTGCAAATACTGCAAATACTGCTGCAAATACTACAAATACTGCTCCAAATACTGCTGCAAATACTACAAATACTGTTGCAAATACTGCAAATACTGCTGCAAATACTACAAATACTGCTCCAAATACTGCTGCAAATACTACAAATACTGCTCCAAATACTGCTGTAAATACTACAAATACTGTTGCAAATACTGCAAATACTGCTGCAAATACTACAAATACTGCTCCAAATACTGCTGCAAATACTACAAATACTGCTCCAAATACTGCTGCAAATACTGCAAATACTGCTCCAAATACTTTTCCAAATACTGCTGCAAATACTGCTCCAAATACTACACATACTGCTGCAAATACTGCTCCAAATACTGCAAATACTGCTGCAAATACTGCAAATACTGCTCCAAATACTGCTGCAAATACTACAAATACTGCTCCAAATACTGCTGCAAATACTGCAAATACTGCTGCAAATACTTCGAATACTTCAAATACTGCAAATACTGCTCCAAATACTGCTGCAAATACTGCTGCAAATACTGCAAATACTGCTCCAAATACTGCTGCAAATACTGCTGCAAATACTGCTGCAAATACTGCTGCAAATACTGCAAATACTGTTGCAAATACTGCAAATACTGCTGCAAATACTACAAATACTTTTGCAAATACTGCAAATACTACAAATACTGCTCCAAATACTGCTGTAAATACTACAAATACTGCTGCAAATACTACAAATACTGTTGCAAATACCTCAAATACTACAAATACTGCTCCGAATACTGCTGTAAATACTACTGCAAATACTGCTCCAAATACTGCTGGAAATACTGCTGCAAATACTACAAATACTGTTGCAAATACTGCAAATACTGCTCCAAATACTGCTGCAAATACTGCAAATACTGCTCCAAATACTGCTGCAAATACTGCTGCAAATACTGCAAATACTGCTCCAAATACTGCTGCAAATACTGCTGCAAATACTACAAATACTTCTGCAAATACTGCAAATACTACAAATACTGCTCCAAATACTGCTGCAAATACTACAAATACTGCTCCAAATACTGCTGCAAATACTACAAATACTGTTGCAAATACTGCTGCAAATACTACAAATACTGTTGCAAATACTGCTGCAAATACTACAAATACTGCTCCAAATACTGCTGCAAATACTACAAATACTGCTCCAAATACTGCTGCAAATACTACAAATACTGCTCCAAATACTGCTGCAAATACTACAAATACTGCTCCAAATACTGCTGCAAATACTACAAATACTGTTGCAAATACTGCAAATACTGCTGCAAATACTACAAATACTGCTCCAAATACTGCTGCAAATACTACAAATACTGTTGCAAATACTGCAAATACTGCTGCAAATACTACAAATACTGCTCCAAATACTGCTGCAAATACTACAAATACTGTTGCAAATACTGCAAATACTGCTGCAAATACTACAAATACTGCTCCAAATACTGCTGCAAATACTACAAATACTGTTGCAAATACTGCTGCAAATACTACAAATACTGCTCCAAATACTGCTGCAAATACTACAAATACTGTTGCAAATACTGCAAATACTGCTGCAAATACTACAAATACTGCTCCAAATACTGCTGCAAATACTACAAATACTGTTGCAAATACTGCAAATACTGTTGCAAATACTACAAATACTGCTCCAAATACTGCTGCAAATACTACAAATACTGCTCCAAATACTGCTGTAAATACTACAAATACTGTTGCAAATACTGCAAATACTGCTGCAAATACTACAAATACTGCTCCAAATACTGCTGCAAATACTACAAATACTGCTCCAAATACTGCTGCAAATACTGCAAATACTGCTCCAAATACTTTTCCAAATACTGCTGCAAATACTGCTCCAAATACTACACATACTGCTGCAAATACTGCTCCAAATACTGCAAATACTGCTGCAAATACTGCAAATACTGCTCCAAATACTGCTGCAAATACTACAAATACTGCTCCAAATACTGCTGCAAATACTGCAAATACTGCTGCAAATACTTCGAATACTTCAAATACTGCAAATACTGCAAATACTGCCGCAAATACTGTAAATACTGCTGCAAATACTGCAAATACTGCTGCAAATACTGCAAATACTGCTGCAAATACTGCAAATACTGCTGAAAATACTGCTGCAAATACTGTTCCAAATACTACTGCAAATACTGCAAATACTACTGCAAATACTGCTGCAAATACTGCTCCAAATACTACACATACTGCTGCAAATACTGCTCCAAATACTGCAAATACTGCTGCAAATACTGCAAATACTGCTCCAAATACTGCTGCAAATACTACAAATACTGCTCCAAATACTGCTGCAAATACTGCAAATACTGCTGCAAATACTTCGAATACTTCAAATACTGCAAATACTGCTCCAAATACTGCTGCAAATACTGCTGCAAATACTGCAAATACTGCTCCAAATACTGCTGCAAATACTGCTGCAAATACTGCTGCAAATACTGCTGCAAATACTGCAAATACTGTTGCAAATACTGCAAATACTGCTGCAAATACTACAAATACTTTTGCAAATACTGCAAATACTACAAATACTGCTCCAAATACTGCTGTAAATACTACAAATACTGCTGCAAATACTACAAATACTGTTGCAAATACCTCAAATACTACAAATACTGCTCCGAATACTGCTGTAAATACTACTGCAAATACTGCTCCAAATACTGCTGGAAATACTGCTGCAAATACTACAAATACTGCTCCAAATACTGCTGCAAATACTGCAAATACTGCTCCAAATACTTTTCCAAATACTGCTGCAAATACTGCTCCAAATACTACACATACTGCTGCAAATACTGCTCCAAATACTGCAAATACTGCTGCAAATACTGCAAATACTGCTCCAAATACTGCTGCAAATACTACAAATACTGCTCCAAATACTGCTGCAAATACTGCAAATACTGCTGCAAATACTTCGAATACTTCAAATACTGCAAATACTGCAAATACTGCCGCAAATACTGTAAATACTGCTGCAAATACTGCAAATACTGCTGCAAATACTGCAAATACTGCTGCAAATACTGCAAATACTGCTGAAAATACTGCTGCAAATACTGTTCCAAATACTACTGCAAATACTGCAAATACTACTGCAAATACTGCTGCAAATACTGCTCCAAATACTACACATACTGCTGCAAATACTGCTCCAAATACTGCAAATACTGCTGCAAATACTGCAAATACTGCTCCAAATACTGCTGCAAATACTACAAATACTGCTCCAAATACTGCTGCAAATACTGCAAATACTGCTGCAAATACTTCGAATACTTCAAATACTGCAAATACTGCTCCAAATACTGCTGCAAATACTGCTGCAAATACTGCAAATACTGCTCCAAATACTGCTGCAAATACTGCTGCAAATACTGCTGCAAATACTGCTGCAAATACTGCAAATACTGTTGCAAATACTGCAAATACTGCTGCAAATACTACAAATACTTTTGCAAATACTGCAAATACTACAAATACTGCTCCAAATACTGCTGTAAATACTACAAATACTGCTGCAAATACTACAAATACTGTTGCAAATACCTCAAATACTACAAATACTGCTCCGAATACTGCTGTAAATACTACTGCAAATACTGCTCCAAATACTGCTGGAAATACTGCTGCAAATACTACAAATACTGTTGCAAATACTGCAAATACTGCTCCAAATACTGCTGCAAATACTGCAAATACTGCTCCAAATACTGCTGCAAATACTGCTGCAAATACTGCAAATACTGCTCCAAATACTGCTGCAAATACTGCTGCAAATACTACAAATACTTCTGCAAATACTGCAAATACTACAAATACTGCTCCAAATACTGCTGCAAATACTACAAATACTGCTCCAAATACTGCTGCAAATACTACAAATACTGTTGCAAATACTGCTGCAAATACTACAAATACTGTTGCAAATACTGCAAATACTGCTGCAAATACTACAAATACTGCTCCAAATACTGCTGCAAATACTACAAATACTGCTCCAAATACTGCTGCAAATACTACAAATACTGCTCCAAATACTGCTGCAAATACTACAAATACTGCTCCAAATACTGCTGCAAATACTACAAATACTGTTGCAAATACTGCAAATACTGCTGCAAATACTACAAATACTGCTCCAAATACTGCTGCAAATACTACAAATACTGTTGCAAATACTGCAAATACTGCTGCAAATACTACAAATACTGCTCCAAATACTGCTGCAAATACTACAAATACTGTTGCAAATACTGCAAATACTGCTGCAAATACTACAAATACTGCTCCAAATACTGCTGCAAATACTACAAATACTGTTGCAAATACTGCTGCAAATACTACAAATACTGCTCCAAATACTGCTGCAAATACTACAAATACTGTTGCAAATACTGCAAATACTGCTGCAAATACTACAAATACTGCTCCAAATACTGCTGCAAATACTACAAATACTGTTGCAAATACTGCAAATACTGTTGCAAATACTACAAATACTGCTCCAAATACTGCTGCAAATACTACAAATACTGCTCCAAATACTGCTGTAAATACTACAAATACTGTTGCAAATACTGCAAATACTGCTGCAAATACTACAAATACTGCTCCAAATACTGCTGCAAATACTACAAATACTGCTCCAAATACTGCTGCAAATACTGCAAATACTGCTCCAAATACTTTTCCAAATACTGCTGCAAATACTGCTCCAAATACTACACATACTGCTGCAAATACTGCTCCAAATACTGCAAATACTGCTGCAAATACTGCAAATACTGCTCCAAATACTGCTGCAAATACTACAAATACTGCTCCAAATACTGCTGCAAATACTGCAAATACTGCTGCAAATACTTCGAATACTTCAAATACTGCAAATACTGCAAATACTGCCGCAAATACTGTAAATACTGCTGCAAATACTGCAAATACTGCTGCAAATACTGCAAATACTGCTGCAAATACTGCAAATACTGCTGAAAATACTGCTGCAAATACTGTTCCAAATACTACTGCAAATACTGCAAATACTACTGCAAATACTGCTCCAAATACTGCTGCAAATATTACAGATACTGTTGCAACTACTACAAATACTGCTGCAAATACTGTAAATACTGCTGCAAATACTGCAATAACTGCTGAAAATACTGCTGCAAATACTGTTCCAAATAGTACTGCAAATACTGCAAATACTACTGCAAATACTGCTGCGAAAACTGCTGCAAAACTACAAATACTGCTCCAAATACTGCTGCAAATATTACAAATACTGCTCCAAATACTGCTGCAAATATTACAAATACTGCTGCAAATACTGCTGCAAATATTACAAATACTGCTCCAAATACTGCTGCAAATACTGCTCCAAATACTGCTCCAATTACTGCTGCAAATACTACTGCAAATACTGCTCCAAATACTGCTGGAAATACTGCTGCAAATACTACAAATACTGTTGCAAATACTGCAAATACTGCTCCAAATACTAATGCAAATACTGCAAATACTGCTCCAAATACTGCTGCAAATACTGCTGCAAATACTGCAAATACTGCTCCAAATACTGCTCCAAATACTGCTGCAAATACTGCTGCAAATACTGCTGCAAATACTGCAAATACTGTTGCAAATACTGCAAATACTGCTGCAAATACTACAAATACTTTTGCAAATACTGCAAATACTACAAATACTGCTCCAAATACTGCTGCAAATACTACAAATACTGCTCCAAATACTGCTGCAAATACTGCTGCAAATACTGTTGCAAATACTGCTGCAAATACTACAAATACTGTTGCAAATACTGCAAATACTGCTGCAAATACTACAAATACTGCTCCAAATACTGCTGCAAATACTACAAATACTGCTCCAAATACTGCTGCAAATACTACAAATACTGTTGCAAATACCTCAAATACTACAAATACTGCTCCAAATACTGCTGTAAATACTACAAATACTGCTGCAAATACTGCAAATACTTCTGCAAATACTACAAATACTGTTGCAAATACCTCAAATACTACAAATACTGCTCCGAATACTGCTGTAAATACTACTGCAAATACTGCTCCAAATACTGCTGCAAATACTGCAAATACCGCTGCAAATACTTCGAATACTTCAAATACTGCAAATACTGCAAATACTGCCGCAAATACTACAAATACTGCTCCAAATACTGCTGCAAATACTACAAATACTGCTCCAAATACTGCTGCAAATACTACAAATACTGTTGCAAATACTGCAAATACTGCTGCAAATACTACAAATACTGCTCCAAATACTGCTGCAAATACTACAAATACTGCTCCAAATACTGCTGCAAATACTACAAATACTGTTGCAAATACTGCAAATACTGCTGCAAATACTACAAATACTGCTCCAAATACTGCTGCAAATACTACAAATACTGCTCCAAATACTGCTGCAAATACTACAAATACTGCTCCAAATACTGCTGCAAATACTGCAAATACCGCTGCAAATACTTCGAATACTTCAAATACTGCAAATACTGCAAATACTGCCGCAAATACTGTAAAT
Organism: Eucyclogobius newberryi; assembly: GCA_026437355.1. NCBI lineage: Eukaryota > Metazoa > Chordata > Actinopteri > Gobiiformes > Gobiidae > Eucyclogobius > Eucyclogobius newberryi. Next base: position 1,024,312 of record JAPEHP010000020.1, on the reverse strand, counting down.
ACTGCTGCAAATACTGCAAATACTGCTGCAAATACTGCATATACTGCTGCAAATACTGCAAATACTGCAAATACTGCTGCAAATACTGCTGCAAATACTGCTGCAAATACTGCTGCAAATACTGCTGCAAAAACTACAAATACTGCTCCAAATACTGCAGCAAATATTACAAATACTGTTCCAAATACTGCAAATACTGCAAATACTTCTCCAAATACTGCTCCAAATACTGCTCCAAATACTGCTGCAAATACTGCTGCAAATACTGCAAATACTGCAAAAACTGCTCCAAATACTGCTCCAAATACTGCTGCAAATACTGCTGCAAATACTGCAAAAACTGCTCCAAATACTGCTGCAAATACTGCTCCAAATACTGCTGCAAATACTGCTCCAAATACTGCTGCAAATACTACAAATAATGCTCCAAATACTGCTGTAAATACTACAAATACCGCTTCAAATACTGCTGCAAATACTGCAAATACTGCTGTAAATACTGCTCCAAATACTGCTGCAAATACTACAAATACTGCTCCAAATACTGCTGCAAATACTGCTCCAAATACTGCTAAAAATACTTTAAATACTGCTCCAAATACTGCTGCAAATACTACAAGTACTGCTGCAAAAACTGCTGCAAAAACTACAAATACTGCTCCAAATACTGCTGCAAATACTACAAATACTGCTCCAAATACTGATCCAAATACTGCTGCAAATACTACAAATACTGCTGTGAATACTGCTGCAAAAACTACAAATACTGCTCCAAATACTGCTGCAAATACTACAAATACTGCTGCAAATACTGCTCCAAATACTGCTGTAAATACTACAAATACCGCTTCAAATACTGCTGCAAATACTGCTGTAAATACTGCTCCAAATACTGCTGCAAATACTACAAATACTGCTCCAAATACTGCTGCAAATACTGCTCCAAATACTGCTCCAAATACTGCTAAAAATACTTTAAATACTGCTCCAAATACTGCTGCAAATACTACAAATACTGCTGCAAATACTGCTCCAAATACTGCTGCAAATACTGCTGCAAAAACTGCTGCAAAAACTACAAATACTGCTCCAAATACTGCTGCAAATACTACAAATACTGCTCCAAATACTGATCCAAATACTGCTGCAAATACTACAAATACTGCTGTGAATACTGCTGCAAAAACTACAAATACTGCTCCAAATACTGCTGCAAATACTACAAATACTGCTGCAAATACTGCTCCAAATACTGCAAATACTGCTCAAAATACTGCAAATACTGCTAAAAATACTGCAAATACTGCTCCAAATACTGCTGCAAATACTGCTCCAAATACTTTTCCAAATACTGCTGCAAATACTGCTCAAAATACTGCAAATACTTCTAAAAATACTGCAAATACTGCTCCAAATACTGCTGCAAATACTGCTCCAAATACTGCTGCAAATACTGCTCCAAATACTGCTGCAAATACAACAAATACTGCTACAAAAACTAAAAATACTGCTCCAAATACTGCTGCAAATACTACAAATACTGTTGCAAATACTGCTGCAAATACTACAAATACTGCTCCAAATACTGCTGCAAATATTACAGATACTGTTGCAACTACTACAAATACTGCTGCAAATACTGTAAATACTGCTGCAAATACTGCAAATACTGCTGCAAATACTGCAAATACTGCTGCAAATACTGCAAATACTGTTGCAAATACTGCAAATACTGCTGCAAATACTACAAATACTGCTCCAAATACTGCTGCAAATATTACAGATACTGTTGCAACTACTACAAATACTGCTGCAAATACTGTAAATACTGCTGCAAATACTGCAAATACTGCTGCAAATACTGCAAATACTGCTGCAAATACTGCTGCAAATACTGCAAATACTGCTGCAAATACTGCAAATACTGCTGAAAATACTGCTGCAAATACTGCTCCAAATACTGCTGCAAATATTACAAATACTGCTCCAAATACTGCTGCAAATATTACAAATACTGCTGCAAATACTGCTGCAAATATTACAAATACTGCTCCAAATACTGCTTCAAATACTGCTCCAAATACTGCTCCAAATACTGCTGCAAATACTACTGCAAATACTGCTCCAAATACTGCTGCAAATACTGCTGCAAATACTGTTCCAAATACTGCTGTAAATACTGCAAATACTGCTGCAAATACTGCTGCAAAAACTACAAATACTGCTCCAAATACTGCAGCAAATATTACAAATACTGCTGCAAATACTGCTCCAAATACTGCTCCAAATACTGCTCCAAATACTGCTGGAAATACTGCTGCAAATACTGCTGCAAATACTGCTCCAAATACTGCTGCAAATACTGCTGCAAATACTGCTCAAAATACTGCAAATACTGCTCAAAATACTGCAAATACTGCTCAAAATACTGCAAATACTGCTAAAAATACTGCAAATACTGCTCCAAATACTGCTCCAAATACTTTTCCAAATACTGCTCCAAATACTTTTCCAAATACTGCTGCAAATACTGCTCAAAATACTGCAAATACTTCTCCAAATACTGCTGCAAATACTGCTCCAAATACTGCTGCAAATACTGCTCCAAATACTGCTGCAAATACTGCTTCAAATACTGCTGCAAATACAACAAATACTGCTACAAAAACTAAAAATACTGCTCCAAATACTGCTGCAAATACTGCAAATACTGCTGCAAATACTGCTGCAAATACTGCAAATACTGCTGCAAATACTGCAAATACTGCTGAAAATACTGCTGCAAATACTGCTCCAAATACTGCTGCAAATATTACAAATACTGCTCCAAATACTGCTGCAAATATTACAAATACTGCTGCAAATACTGCTGCAAATATTACAAATACTGCTCCAAATACTGCTGCAAATACTGCTCCAAATACTGCTCCAAATACTGCTGCAAATACTACTGCAAATACTGCTCCAAATACTGCTGCAAATACTGCTGCAAATACTGTTCCAAATACTGCTGTAAATACTGCAAATACTGCTGCAAATACTGCTGCAAAAACTACAAATACTGCTCCAAATACTGCAGCAAATATTACAAATACTGCTGCAAATACTGCTCCAAATACTGCTCCAAATACTGCTCCAAATACTGCTGGAAATACTGCTGCAAATACTACAAATACTGTTGCAAATACTGCAAATACTGCTCCAAATACTGCTGCAAATACTGCAAATACTGCTCCAAATACTGCTGCAAATACTGCTGCAAATACTGCAAATACTGCTCCAAATACTGCTGCAAATACTGCTGCAAATACTACAAATACTTCTGCAAATACTGCAAATACTACAAATACTGCTCCAAATACTGCTGCAAATACTACAAATACTGTTGCAAATACTGCTGCAAATACTACAAATACTGTTGCAAATACTGCAAATACTGCTGCAAATACTACAAATACTGCTCCAAATACTGCTGCAAATACTACAAATACTGCTCCAAATACTGCTGCAAATACTACAAATACTGCTCCGAATACTGCTGCAAATACTACAAATACTGCTCCAAATACTGCTGCAAATATTGCAAATACTGCTCCAAATACTGCTGCAAATACAACAAATACTGTTGCAAATACTGCAAATACTGCTGCAAATACTACAAATACTGCTCCAAATACTGCTGCAAATATTACAGATACTGTTGCAACTACTGTAAATACTGCTGCAAATACTGCAAATACTGCTGCAAATACTGCTGCAAATACTGCAAATACTGCTGCAAATACTGCAAATACTGCTGAAAATACTGCTGCAAATACTGTTCCAAATACTACTGCAAATACTGCAAATACTACTGCAAATACTGCTCCAAATTCTGCTGCAAATATTACAGATACTGTTGCAAATACTGCAAATACTGCTGCAAATACTACAAATACTGCTCCAAATACTGCTGCAAATACTACAAATACTGCTCCAAATACTGCTGCAAATACTGCAAATACTGCTCCAAATACTGCTGCAAATTCTACAAATACTGCTCCAAATACTGCTGCAAATATTACAGATACTGTTGCAACTACTGTAAATACTGCTGCAAATACTGCAAATACTGCTGCAAATACTGCTGCAAATACTGCAAATACTGCTGCAAATACTGCAAATACTGCTGAAAATACTGCTGCAAATACTGTTCCAAATACTACTGCAAATACTGCAAATACTACTGCAAATACTGCTCCAAATTCTGCTGCAAATATTACAGATACTGTTGCAACTACTACAAATACTGCTGCAAATACTGTAAATACTGCTGCAAATACTGCAAATACTGCTGCAAATACTGCTGCAAATACTGCAAATACTGCTGCAAATACTGCAATAACTGCTGAAAATACTGCTGCAAATACTGTTCCAAATACTGCTGCAAAACTACAAATACTGCTCCAAATACTGCTGCAAATATTACAAATACTGCTCCAAATACTGCTGCAAATATTACAAATACTGCTGCAAATACTGCTGCAAATATTAAAAATACTTCTCCAAATACTGCTGCAAATACTGCTCCAAATACTGCTCCAAATACTGCTGCAAATACTACTGCAAATACTGCTCCAAATACTGCTGGAAATACTGCTGCAAATACTACAAATACTGTTGCAAATACTGCAAATACTGCTCCAAATACTGCTGCAAATACTGCAAATACTGCTCCAAATACTGCTGCAAATACTGCTGCAAATACTGCAAATACTGCTCCAAATACTGCTGCAAATACTGCTGCAAATACTGCTGCAAATACTGTTGCAAATACTGCAAATACTGCTGCAAATACTACAAATACTTCTGCAAATACTGCAAATACTACAAATACTGCTCCAAATACTGCTGCAAATACTGCTGCAAATACTACAAATACTGTTGCAAATACTGCTGCAAATACTACAAATACTGTTGCAAATACTGCAAATACTGCTGCAAATACTACAAATACTGCTCCAAATACTGCTGCAAATACTACAAATACTGCTCCAAATACTGCTGCAAATACTACAAATACTGCTCCAAATACTGCTGCAAATACTACAAATACTGCTCCAAATACTGCTGCAAATACTGCTGCAAATACTACAAATACTGTTGCAAATACTGTTGCAAATACTGCTGCAAATACTGCAAATACCGCTCCAAATACTGCTGCAAATACTACAAATACTGTTGCAAATACTGCAAATACTGCTGCAAATACTACAAATACTGCTCCAAATACTGCTGCAAATACTACAAATACTGTTGCAAATACTGCAAATACTGCTGCAAATACTACAAATACTGCTCCAAATACTGCTACAAATACTACAAATACTGTTGCAAATACTGCAAATACTGCTGCAAATACTACAAATACTGCTCCAAATACTGCTGCAAATACTACAAATACTGTTGCAAATACTGCAAATACTGCTGCAAATACTACAAATACTGCTCCAAATACTGCTGCAAATACTACAAATACTGCTCCAAATACTGCTGCAAATACTACAAATACTGTTGCAAATACTGCAAATACTGCTGCAAATACTACAAATACTGCTCCAAATACTGCTGCAAATACTACAAATACTGCTCCAAATACTGCTGCAAATACTGCAAATACTGCTCCAAATACTGCTGCAAATTCTGCAAATACTGCTCCAAATACTTTTCCAAATACTGCTGCAAATACTGCTCCAAATACTACACATACTGCTGCAAATACTGCTCCAAATACTGCAAATACTGCTGCAAATACTGCAAATACTGCTCCAAATACTGCTGCAAATACTACAAATACTGCTCCAAATACTGCTGCAAATACTGCAAATACTGCTGCAAATACTTCAAATACTTCAAATACTGCAAATACTGCAAATCCTGCCGCAAATACTGTAAATACTGCTGCAAATACTGCAAATACTGCTGCAAATACTGCATATACTGCTGCAAATACTGCAAATACTGCTGCAAATACTGCTGCAAATACTGCTGCAAATACTGCTGCAAATACTGCTCCAAATACTGCTGCAAAAACTACAAATACTGTTGCAAATACTGCTGCAAATACTACAAATACTGTTGCAAATACTGCAAATACTGTTGCAAATACTACAAATACTGCTCCAAATACTGCAGCAAATATTACAAATACTGCTCCAAATACTGCTGCAAATACTGCTGCAAACACTGCTCCAAATACTGCAAATACTGCAAATACTTCTCCAAATACTGCTCCAAATACTGCTCCAAATACTGCTACAAATACTGCTGCAAATACTGCAAATACTGCAAAAACTGCTCCAAATACTGCTCCAAATACTGCTCCAAATACTGCTACAAATACTGCTGCAAATACTGCTGCAAATACTGCAAAAACTGCTCCAAATACTGCTGCAAATACTGCTCCAAATACTGCTGCAAATACTGCTCCAAATACTGCTGCAAATACTACAAATACTGCTCCAAATACTGCTGCAAATATTACAAATACTGCTCCAAATACTGCTGCAAATATTACAAATACTGCTGCAAATACTGCTGCAAATATTACAAATACTGCTCCAAATACTGCTGCAAATACTGCTCCAAATACTGCTCCAAATACTGCTGCAAATACTGCAAATACTGCTCCAAATACTGCAGCAAATATTACAAATACTGCTGCAAATACTGCTCCAAATACTGCTCCAAATACTGCTCCAAATACTGCTCCAAATACTGCTGCAAATACTGCTCCAAATACTGCAAATACTTCTCCAAATACTGCTGCAAATACTACTGCAAATACTAATCCAAATACTGCTGCAAATACTGCTGCAAATACTGCTCCAAATACTGCTGCAAATACTGCAAAAACTGCTCCAAATACTGCTCAAAATACTGATGCAAATACTACAAATACTGCTGCAAATACTACAAATACTGCTCCAAATACTGCTGCAAATACTACAAATACTGCTGCAAATACTACAAATACTGCTCCAAATACTGCTGCAAATACTACAAATACTGCTGCAAATACTACAAATACTGCTCCAAATACTGCTGCAAATACTGCAAATACTGCTGCAAATACTGTTCCAAATACTGCTGCAAATACTGCTCTAAATACTGCTGCAAATACTGCTCCAAATACTGCAAATACTGCTGCAAATACTACAAATACTGCTCCAAATACTGCTGCAAATACTACAAATACTGCTCCAAATACTGCTGCAAAAACTACAAATACTGCTGCAAAAACTGCTGCAAAACCTACAAATACTGCTCCAAATACTGCTCCAAATACTGAAAATACTTCTGCAAATACTGCTCTAAATACTGCTGCAAATACTGCTCCAAATACTGCAAAAACTGCTGCAAAAACTACAAATACTGCTCCAAATACTGCTCCAAATACTGCTGCAGTTACTGATCCAAATACTGCTGCAAATACTGCAAATACTGCTCCAAATACTGCTGCAAATACTACAAATACAGCTGCGAATACTGCTGCAAAAACTACAAATACTGCTCCAAATACTGCTGCAAATACTACAAATACTGCTGCGAATACTGCTGCAAAAACTACAAATACTGCTCCAAATACTGCTGCAAATACTACAAATACTGCTGCAAATACTGCCACAAATACTGCAAATACTGCTGCAAATACTGCTCCAAATACTGCTGCAAATACTGCTAAAAATACTTTAAATACTGCTCCAAATACTGCTGCAAAAACTACAAATACTGCTGCAAAAACTGCTGTAAAAACTACAAATACTGCTCCAAACACTGCTGCAAATACTACAAATACTGCTCCAAATACTGCTCCAAATACTGCTGCAGATACTGATCCAAATACTGCTTTAAATACTACAAATACAGCTGCGAATACTGCTGCAAAAACTACAAACACTGCTCCAAATACTGCCGCAAATACTACAAATACTGCTGCAAATACTGCTGCAAATACTGCTGCAAATACTGTTCCAAATACTGCAAATACTGCTGCAAATACTGCAAATACTGCTGCAAATACTGCTCCAAATACTGCTGCAAATACCGCTGCAAATACAGCAAATACTGATCCAAATACTGCTCTAAATACAACAAATACTGCTACAAAAACTAAAAGTACTGTTCCAAATACTGCTGCAAATACTACAAATACTGTTGCAAATACTGCAAATACTGCTGCAAATACTGCTCCAAATACTGCTGCAAATACTACAGATACTGTTCCAAATACTGCTGCAAATACTACAAATACTGTTGCAAATACTGCAAATACTGCTGCAAATACTACAAATACTGCTCCAAATACTGCTGCAAATACTACAAATACTGTTGCAAATACTGCAAATACTGCTGCAAATACTACAAATACTGCTCCAAATACTGCTCCAAATACTACAAATACTGCTCCAAATACTGCTGCAAATAGTACAAATACCGTTGCAAATACTGCAAATACTGCTGCAAATACTACAAATACTGCTCCAAATACTGCTGCAAATACTACAAATACTGCTCCAAATACTGCTGCAAATACTACAAATACTGTTGCAAATACTGCAAATACTGCTGCAAATACTACAAATACTGCTCCAAATACTGCTGCAAATACTACCAATACTGCTCCAAATACTGCTGCAAATACTGCAAATACTGTTGCAAATACTGCAAATACTGCTGCAAATACTACAAATACTGCTCCAAATACTGCTGCAAATACTACAAATACTGCTCCAAATACTGCTGCAAATACTGCAAATACTGCTCCAAATACTTTTCCAAATACTGCTGCAAATACTGCTCCAAATACTGCTGCAAATACTGCTGCAAATACTACAAATACTGCTGCAAATACTGCTCCAAATACTGCAAATACTGCTGCAAATACTGCAAATACTGCTCCAAATACTGCTGCAAATACTACAAATACTGCTCCAAATACTGCTGCAAATACTACTGCAAATACTGCTCCAAATACTGCTGCAAATACTGCTGCAAATACTGCTCCAAATATTGCAAATACTGCAAATACTTCTCCAAATACTGCTCCAAATACTGCTCCAAATACTGCTACAAATACTGCTGCAAATACTGCAAATACTGCAAAAACTGCTCCAAATACTGCTCCAAATACTGCTGCAAATACCACAAATACTGCTGCAAATACTACAAATACTGCTCCAAATACTGCAGCAAATACTACAAATACTGTTGCAAATACTACAAATACTGCTCCAAATACTGCTGTAAATACTACAAATACCGCTTCAAATACTGCTGCAAATACTACAAATACTGTTGCAAATACTGCAAATACTACTCCAAATACTGCTCCAAATACTGCTATAAATACTGCTGCAAATACTGCTGCAAATACTGCTGCAAATACTACAAATACTGCTGCAAATACTGCAAATACTGCTCCAAATACTGCTGCAAATACTGCTGCAAATACTGCAAATACTGCTGCAAATACTGCTCCAAATACTGCTGCAAATACTGCAAATACTGCTACAAATACTGCTGCAAATACTGCTGCAAATGCTGCAAATACTGCTGTAAATACTGCTGCAAATACTACAAATACTGCTCCAAATACTGCTGCAAATACTCCTCCAAATACTGCTGCAAATACTGCTCCAAATACTGCTAAAAATACTTTAAATACTGCTCCAAATACTGCTGCAAATACTACAAATACTGCTCCAAATACTGCTGCAAATACTACAAATACTGCTCCAAATACTGATCCAAATACTGATGCAAATACTACAAATACTGCTGTAAATACTGCAAATACTGCTCCAAATACTGCTGCAAATACTACAAATACTGCTGTGAATACTGCTGCAAAAACTACAAATACTGCTCCAAATACTGCTGCAAATACTACAAATACTGCTGCAAATACTTTTCCAAATACTTCTGCAAATACTGCTCCAAATACTGCTGCAAATACTGCTCAAAATACTGCAAATACTGCTCAAAATACTGCAAATACTGCTAAAAATACTGCAAATACTGCTCCAAATACTGCTGCAAATACTGCTCCAAATACTTTTCCAAATACTACTGCAAATACTGCTCAAAATACTGCAAATACTGCTAAAAATACTGCAAATACTGCTCCAAATACTGCTGCAAATACTGCAAATACTGCTCCAAATACTGCTGCAAATACAACAAATACTGTTGCAAATACTGCAAATACTGCTGCAAATACTACAAATACTGCTCCAAATACTGCTGCAAATATTACAGATACTGTTGCAACTACTACAAATACTGCTGCAAATACTGTAAATACTGCTGCAAATACTGCAAATACTGCTGCAAATACTGCAAATACTGCTGCAAATACTGTAATAACTGCTGAAAATACTGCTGCAAATACTGTTCCAAATACTACTGCAAATACTGCAAATACTGCTGCGAAAACTGCTGCAAAACTACAAATACTGCTCCAAATACTGCTGCAAATATTACAAATACTGCTCCAAATACTGCTGCAAATATTACAAATACTGCTGCAAATTCTGCTGCAAATACTGCTCCAAATACTGCTGCAAATACTACTGCAAATACTGCTCCAAATACTGTTGCAAATACTGCAAATACTGCTCCAAATACTGCTGCAAATACTGCAAATACTGCTCCAAATACTGCTGCAAATACTGCTGCAAATACTGCTGCAAATACTGCAAATACTCTTGCAAATACTGCAAATACTGCTGCAAATACTACAAATACTTTTGCAAATACTGCAAATACTACAAATACTGCTCCAAATACTGCTGCAAATACTACAAATACTGCTCCAAATACTGCTGCAAATACTACAAATACTGTTGCAAATACTGCTGCAAATACTACAAATACTGTTGCAAATACTGCAAATACTGCTGCAAATACTACAAATACTGCTCCAAATACTGCTGCAAATACTACAAATACTGCTCCAAATACTGCTGCAAATACTACAAATACTGCTCCAAATACTGCTGCAAATACTACAAATACTGTTGCAAATACCTCAAATACTACAAATACTGCTCCAAATACTGCTGTAAATACTACAAATACTGCTGCAAATACTGCAAATACTGCTGCAAATACTACAAATACTGTTGCAAATACCTCAAATACTACAAATACTGCTCCGAATATTGCTGTAAATACTACAAATACTGCTGCAAATACTGCAAATACTGCTGCAAATACTACAAATACTGCTCCAAATACTGCTGCAAATACTACAAATACTGTTGCAAATACTGCAAATACTGCTGCAAATACTACAAATACTGCTCCAAATATTGCTGCAAATACTACAAATACTGTTGCAAATACTGCAAATACTGCTGCAAATACTACAAATACTGCTCCAAATACTGCTGCAAATACTACAAATACTGTTGCAAATACTGCAAATACTGCTGCAAATACTACAAATACTGCTCCAAATACTGCTGCAAATACTACAAATACTGCTCCAAATACTGCTGCAAATACTACAAATACTGCTCCAAATACTGCTGCAAATACAACAAATACTGCTGCAAATACTGCTGCAAATACAACAAATACTGTTGCAAATACCTCAAATACTACAAATACTGCTCCAAATACTGCTGTAAATACTACAAATACTGCTGCAAATACTGCAAATACTGCTGCAAATACTACAAATACTGCTCCAAATACTGCTGCAAATACTACAAATAATGCTCCAAATACTGCTCATCGAGCTCCCTCATCGAGCTCCCTCATCGAGCTCCCTCATCGAGCTCCCTCATCGAGCTCTCATCGAGCTCTCATCGAGCTCCCTCATCGAGCTCCCTCATCGAGCTCTCTCATCGAGCTCCCTCATCGAGCTCCCTCATCGAGCTCCCTCATCGAGCTCCCTCATCGAGCTCTCTCATCGAGCTCTCTCATCGAGCTCCCTCATCGAGCTCCCTCATCGAGCTCCCTCATCGAGCTCTCATCGAGCTCCCTCATCGAGCTCCCTCATCGAGCTCCCTCATCGAGCTCTCATCGAGCTCCCTCATCGAGCTCCCTCATCGAGCTCCCTCATCGAGCTCTCATCGAGCTCTCATCGAGCTCTCATCGAGCTCTTATCGAGCTCCCTCATCGAGCTCCCTCATCGAGCTCTCTCATCGAGCTCCCTCATCGAGCTCTCTCATCGAGCTCCCTCATCGAGCTCTCTCATCGAGCTCCCTCATCGAGCTCCCTCATCGAGCTCCCTCATCGAGCTCTCTCATCGAGCTCCCTCATCGAGCTCCCTCATCGAGCTCCCTCATCGAGCTCCCTCATCGAGCTCTCATCGAGCTCCCTCATCGAGCTCCCTCATCGAGCTCCCTCATCGAGCTCCCTCATCGAGCTCTCATCGAGCTCCCTCATCGAGCTCCCTCATCGAGCTCCCTCATCGAGCTCCCTCATCGAGCTCTCATCGAGCTCTCATCGAGCTCTTATCGAGCTCCCTCATCGAGCTCCCTCATCGAGCTCTCTCATCGAGCTCCCTCATCGAGCTCTCTCATCGAGCTCCCTCATCGAGCTCTCTCATCGAGCTCCCTCATCGAGCTCCCTCATCGAGCTCCCTCATCGAGCTCCCTCATCGAGCTCCCTCATCGAGCTCTCTCATCGAGCTCCCTCATCGAGCTCTCTCATCGAGCTCCCTCATCGAGCTCCCTCATCGAGCTCTCATCGAGCTCCCTCATCGAGCTCCCTCATCGAGCTCTCATCGAGCTCCCTCATCGAGCTCCCTCATCGAGCTCCCTCATCGAGCTCTCTCATCGAGCTCCCTCATCGAGCTCTCTCATCGAGCTCCCTCATCGAGCTCCCTCATCGAGCTCTCATCGAGCTCCCTCATCGAGCTCCCTCATCGAGCTCTCATCGAGCTCCCTCATCGAGCTCTCTCATCGAGCTCCCTCATCGAGCTCCCTCATCGAGCTCTCATCGAGCTCCCTCATCGAGCTCCCTCATCGAGCTCTCATCGAGCTCCCTCATCGAGCTCCCTCATCGAGCTCTCATCGAGCTCCCTCATCGAGCTCCCTCATCGAGCTCCCTCATCGAGCTCTCTCATCGAGCTCCCTCATCGAGCTCTCTCATCGAGCTCTCTCATCGAGCTCCCTCATCGAGCTCCCTCATCGAGCTCTCTCATCGAGCTCCCTCATCGAGCTCTCATCGAGCTCTCATCGAGCTCTCATCGAGCTCCCTCATCGAGCTCTCTCATCGAGCTCCCTCATCGAGCTCCCTCATCGAGCTCTCATCGAGCTCCCTCATCGAGCTCCCTCATCGAGCTCTCATCGAGCTCCCTCATCGAGCTCCCTCATCGAGCTCCCTCATCGAGCTCTCTCATCGAGCTCCCTCATCGAGCTCTCTCATCGAGCTCCCTCATCGAGCTCCCTCATCGAGCTCTCATCGAGCTCCCTCATCGAGCTCCCTCATCGAGCTCTCATCGAGCTCCCTCATCGAGCTCTCTCATCGAGCTCCCTCATCGAGCTCCCTCATCGAGCTCTCATCGAGCTCCCTCATCGAGCTCCCTCATCGAGCTCTCATCGAGCTCCCTCATCGAGCTCCCTCATCGAGCTCTCATCGAGCTCCCTCATCGAGCTCCCTCATCGAGCTCCCTCATCGAGCTCTCTCATCGAGCTCCCTCATCGAGCTCTCTCATCGAGCTCTCTCATCGAGCTCCCTCATCGAGCTCCCTCATCGAGCTCTCTCATCGAGCTCTCTCATCGAGCTCCCTCATCGAGCTCCCTCATCGAGCTCTCTCATCGAGCTCCCTCATCGAGCTCTCATCGAGCTCTCATCGAGCTCTCATCGAGCTCCCTCATCGAGCTCTCTCATCGAGCTCCCTCATCGAGCTCTCTCATCGATCTCATCATGACTTCTCAATAAACATTCTTTCGTATTTCATTGTTGTGGCGTGGTCTTTGCTAGTGAAATGTTTTTTCTTTGTGACCTTTTTACTTTAATCACAAAGTCACTAAAAACAGTTATTTAGAATAAAACAAACCACTCATAAACTAACCCCTCTTTGATTGGCCACAGCTGTCTGGCCCCGCCCTCCTGCCCTGTGTGGATTCGCTGGAGCAGCCGTACCCGCCTTTCACCGCCGAGCCCTACTACAGCGAGGCCCCACCCCCGCTTCACAAACCAGCCAATCCGAGGCTCTACGTCGGTCGCCACGGATATGAGCTGCAGAGTTACATCACACCGCCAACCTATAACCCCGCCCACAGCACCCCTGACCTCTGCGACCCCAGGTAAGCCCTGCCCACACAACGACCTTTGAAAACTCAGATAAGCTCCGCCTATACGACCTCTGCAACCCCAGGTTCGTCCAACCACATGCACGTTTCCCTGGTTAGCCCCGCCCTCACAGATGTATTGGGTGGATCACTTTTAACCTCTGTGGGTCCCTTTTAAACCTGGTGGGTCCCTTTTAAACCTGGTGGATCCATTTTAAACCTGGTGGGTCCCTTTTAAACATGGTAGATCCCTTTTAAACCTGGTGGATCCCTTTTAAACATGGTGGATCCCTTTTAAACCTGGTGGGTCCCTTTTAAACCTGGTGGGTCCCTTTTAAACATGGTGGATCCATTTTAAACCTGGTGGATCCATTTTAAACCTGGTGGATCCCTTTTAAACCTGGTGGGTCCCTTTTAAACCTGGTGGGTCCCTTTTAAACCTGGTGGGTCCCTTTTAAACCTGGTGGGTCCCTTTTAAACATGGTGGATCCCTTTTAAACCTGGTGGGTCCCTTTTAAACATGGTGGATCCCTTTTAAACCTGGTGGATCCCTTTTAAACCTGGTGGATCCCTTTTAAACCTGGTGGGTCCCTTTTAAACATGGTGGGTCCCTTTTAAACCTGGTGGGTCCCTTTTAAACCTGGTGGGTCCCTTTTAAACATGGTGGGTCCCTTTTAAACATGGTGGGTCCCTTTTAAACCTGGTGGGTCCCTTTTAAACATGGTGGATCCATTTTAAACCTGGTGGATCCATTTTAAACCTGGTGGGTCCCTTTTAAACATGGTGGATCCCTTTTAAACATGGTGGATCCCTTTTAAACCTGGTGGATCCATTTTAAACCTGGTGGGTCCCTTTTAAACCTGGTGGATCCCTTTTAAACCTGGTGGATCCCTTTTAAACCTGGTGGGTCCCTTTTAAACATGGTGGATCCCTTTTAAACCTGGTGGGTCCCTTTTAAACATGGTGGATCCCTTTTAAACCTGGTGGATCCCTTTTAAACCTGGTAGATCCATTTTAAACCTGGTGGGTCCCTTTTTAAACCTGGTGGATCCCTTTTAAAACTAGTGGATCCCTTTTAAACCTGGTGGGTCCCTTTTAAACCTGGTGGGTCCCTTTTAAACATGGTGGATCCATTTTAAACCTGGTGGATCCATTTTAAACCTGGTGGGTCCCTTTTAAACATGGTGGATCCATTTTAAACCTGGTGGATCCCTTTTAAACCTGGTGGATCCCTTTTAAACCTGGTGGGTCCCTTTTAAACCTGGTGGATCCCTTTTAAACCTGGTGGGTCCCTTTTAAACCTGGTGGGTCCCTTTTAAACCTGGTGGGTCCCTTTTAAACCTGGTGGATCCCTTTTAAACCTGGTGGGTCCCTTTTAAACATGGTGGATCCCTTTTAAACCTGGTGGGTCCCTTTTAAACATGGTGGATCCCTTTTAAACCTGGTGGATCCCTTTTAAACCTGGTGGATCCATTTTAAACCTGGTGGGTCCCTTTTAAACCTGGTGGATCCCTTTTAAACATGGTGGATCCCTTTTAAACATGGTGGATCCCTTTTAAACCTGGTGGATCCATTTTAAACCTGGTGGATCCCTTTTAAACCTGGTGGATCCCTTTTAAACCTGGTGGATCCATTTTAAACCTGGTGGGTCCCTTTTAAACCTGGTGGGTCCCTTTTAAACCTGGTGGGTCCCTTTTTAAACCTGGTGGATCCCTTTTAAACATGGTGGGTCCCTTTTAAACCTGGTGGGTCCCTTTTAAACCTGGTGGGTCCCTTTTAAACATGGTGGATCCATTTTAAACCTGGTGGATCCATTTTAAACCTGGTGGATCCATTTTAAACCTGGTGGGTCCCTTTTAAACCTGGTGGATCCATTTTAAACCTGGTGGGTCCCTTTTAAACATGGTGGATCCCTTTTAAACATGGTGGATCACTTTTAAACCTGGTGGATCACTTTTAAACCTGGTGGATCCATTTTAAACTTGGTGGGTCCCTTTTAAACCTGGTGGATCCCTTTTAAACCTGGTGGATCCCTTTTAAACCTGGTGGGTCCCTTTTAAACATGGTGGATCCCTTTTAAACCTGGTGGGTCCCTTTTAAACATGGTGGATCCCTTTTAAACCTGGTGGATCCCTTTTAAACCTGGTAGATCCATTTTAAACCTAGTGGGTCCCTTTTTAAACCTGGTGGATCCCTTTTAAACATAGTGGATCCCTTTTAAACCTGGTGGGTCCCTTTTAAACCTGGTGGGTCCCTTTTAAACATGGTGGATCCATTTTAAACATGGTGGATCCATTTTAAACCTGGTGGGTCCCTTTTAAACATGGTGGATCCATTTTAAACCTGGTGGATCCCTTTTAAACCTGGTGGATCCCTTTTAAACATGGTGGATCCCTTTTAAACCTGGTGGGTCCCTTTTAAACCTGGTGGATCCCTTTTAAACCTGGTGGGTCCCTTTTAAACATGGTGGATCCCTTTTAAACCTGGTGGGTCCCTTTTAAACATGGTGGATCCCTTTTAAACCTGGTGGATCCCAGGATCCATTTTAAACCTGGTGGATCCCTTTTAAACGGGGGAGGATCACACGCTCAGAACTGGACCTGGTTTTATTTGAGTGACATCAGTGTTTATGTTTTCATGCCCTTTAAAGCCACGTCCAGGGGAGGCCTCAGGGGTCGAGTCTTGGACCCCTGATTTTTAGCATTTATATAAAGGATCTCCCTGATGTTGAAGTAATGGTTTAGTCCTGGTTTAGTCCTGGTTTAGTCCTGGTTTAGTCCTGGTTTAGTCCTGGTTTAGTCCTGGTTTAGACCTGGTTTAGACCTGGTTTAGTCCTGGTTTAGACCTGGTTTAGACCTGGTTTAGACCTGGTTTAGACCTGGTTTAGTCCTGGTTTAGTCCTGGTTTAGTCCTGGTTTATTCCTGGTTTAGACCTGGTTTAGACCTGGTTTAGTCCTGGTTTAGTCCTGGTTTAGACCTGGTTTAGACCTGGTTTAGACCTGGTTTAGTCCTGGTTTAGTCCTGGTTTAGACCTGGTTTAGACCTGGTTTAGACCTGGTTTAGTCCTGGTTTAGTCCTGGTTTAGTCCTGGTTTAGACCTGGTTTAGACCTGGTTTAGACCTGGTTTAGTCCTGGTTTAGTCCTGGTTTAGTCCTGGTTTAGTCCTGGTTTAGACCTGGTTTAGACCTGGTTTAGACCTGGTTTAGTCCTGGTTTAGTCCTGGTTTAGTCCTGGTTTAGTCCTGGTTTGGACCTGGTTTAGACCTGGTTTAGTCCTGGTTTAGTCCTGGTTTAGTCCTGGTTTAGTCCTGGTTTGGACCTGGTTTAGACCTGGTTTAGTCCTGGTTTGGTTCTTAGTCTCTGTGTGTTCCAGAATGATGACTCCGGTCTTGGGTTCGTCCTCTTCCTCGGCTCCTCTCTCCTCTTCTGCGACCTACGACCCCCAGGCCAAGGCCACGCCTCCTTCCTGGAACCACTGTTACCACAGCGACTACCCCTGTCGTTACCCGAGCAACGGCCCCGGCTCTCCCACCGCGCTGCAGACCATAATAACCACCACCACTAAGGTCTGTACACGCCCTCTGAGCTCACTGAACCCCGCCCTCTGAGCTCACTGAACCCCGCCCTCTGAGCTCACTAAACCCCGCCCTCTGAGCTGACTAAAGCCCCGCCCTCTGTTAACCCTGTATTGGACCTTTAGGCTGGTTTATTTGTGGAGCACAAAGTGCTTCAAACAAACACATTAAAACAGGCCCAACATAACGTCAAACATCCATCCATCCATCTTCTGCCGCTTTATCCGGGGCCGGGTCGCGGGGGCAGCAGTCTGAGCAGGGACTCCCAGACTTCCATCTCCCCAGACACTTCCTCTGACTCCTCCGGGGGGATCCCGAGGCGTTCCCAGGCCAGCCGAGAGACATAGTCTCTCCAGCGTGTCCTGGGTCTTCCCCGGGGCCTCTTCCCGGTGGGACATGCCTGAAACACCTCCCGAGGGAGGCGCCCAGGAGGCATCCGGAACAGATGCCCGAGCCACCTCAGCTGGAGGAGCAGCAGCTCTACTCCGAGCTCCCCCCGTGTGGCCGAGCTCCTCACCTTATCTCTAAGGGAGCGCCCAGCCACACGGCGGAGGACACCCTCCGACCCCCGACCACACCCTCCGACCCCTGACTGCGCCTAGAAATTCTGTCCATAAAAACTATGAACAGAACCGGTGACAAAGGGCAGCCCTGACGGAGTCAAACATGCACTGGGAACAGGTCTGACTTACTGCCGGCAATGCGAACACAGCTCCTGCTCCGGTCATACAGGGACCGGACAGCCCTGAGCAAAGGGCCCCGGACCCCGAACTCCCGGAGCACCCCCCAAAGGACACCCCGAGGGACACGGTCGAAAGCCTTCTCCAGATCCACAAAGCACATGTGGACTGGTTGGGCAAACTCCCATGAACCCTCGAGCACCCGATGGAGGGTATAGAGCTGGTCCAGTGTTCCACGACCGGGACAAAAACCACTCTGCTCCTCCTGAATCCGAGGTTCGACTATCGGTCGGATTCTCCTCTCCAGTACCTTGGAATAGACCTTACCCGGGAGGCTGAGGAGTGTGATCCCTCTGTAGTTGGAACACACCCTCCGGTCCCCCTTCTTGAACAGAGGGACCACCACCCCGGTCTGCCAGTCCAGAGGCACGGTCCCCGAACGCCACGCGATGTTGCAGAGACGTGTCAACCAAGACAGTCCTACAACATCCAGATACTTAAGGTACTCAGGGCGGATCTCATCCACCCCCGGAGCCCTGCCACCGAGGAGTTTGCGAACAACCTCAGTGACTTCAGCTTGGGTGATGGAAGAGCCAGCCTCTGAGTCCCCGGTCTCTACTTCCTCTTCGGAAGACGTGACTGAGGGATTAAGGAGATCCTCAAAGTATTCCTTCCACCGTCCGACGACATCCCCAGTCGAGGTCAGCAGGCCTCCACCCGCACCGTAAACGGTGTTGGTGAGACACTGCTTCCCCCTCCTGAGGCGCCGGACGGTTTGCCAGAATTTCTTTGGTGCCGACCGATAGTCCTCCTCCATGGCCTCCCCGAACTCCTCCCAGGCCCAGGTTTTTGCCTCTGCGACAGCACGAGCCGCGGCTCGCTTGGCCTGCCGATACCCCTCGATGACCTCCGGAGACCTACAAGCCAGAGTGGCCTGATAGGCCTCCTTCTTCAGTCTGACGGCATCCCTTACTTCCGGTGTCCACCACCGGGTTCGGGGGTTGCCGCCACGACAGGCACCGGAGACCTTGCGACCACAGCTCCGCGCAGCCGCATCAACAATGGAGGCGGAGAACATGGTCCACTCGGACTCAATGTCCCCAACCTCCCCCGGGACATGGGAGAAGCTCTCCCGGAGGTGCGAGTTGAATACCCTACTGACAGAGGGCTCCACATGACGTTCCCAACAGACCCTCACAATGCGCTTGGGCCTGCCAAGTCTGTCCGGCTTCCTCCTCCGCCAGCGGATCCAACTCACCACCAGGTGGTGATCGGTTGACAACTCTGCCCCTCTCTTCACCCGAGTGTCCAAGACACGCGGCCGGAGGTCAGATGACACGACAACAAAGTCGATCATTGACCTCCGGCCTAGGGTGTCCTGGTGCCATGTGCACTGATGGACACCCTTGTGCTTGAACATGGTGTTCGTTATGGACAATCCGTGGCTAGCACAGAAGTCCAATAACTGAACACCGCTCGGGTTCAGATCGGGGAAGCCGTTCTTCCCGATCACCCCTCCCCAGGTGTCACTGTCATTGCCCACGTGGGCGTTGAAGTCCCCCAGTAGAACAACGGAGTCCCCGGTCGGTGCACTGTCCAGTACCCCTCCCAAGGACTCCAAGAAGGCCGGGTACTCTGCACTGCTGTTCGGCCCGTAGGCCGCCACAACAGTGAGAGACCTGTCCCCCACGTGGCGGCTGAGCTGAGGGGCTATCAGCAAGCCCACACCAGCCCGCCGCCTCTCCCCGCGGGCAACACCAGAGAAGTGGAGCGTCCAGCCCCTCTCGAGGAGATGGGCTCCAGAGCCTGAACTGTGCTGGAGGTGAGGCCGACTATATCTAGTCGGTATCGCTCAACCTCCTGCACAAGCTCAGGCTCTTTCCCCCAGCGAGGTGACATTCCATGTCCCCAGAGTTAGTCTCTGTGTCTGGAGATCGGGTCGCCGAGGCCCCTGCCGTCGACTGCCGCCCAGATCTCTCTGCACCGGCCCCTTATGGATCCTCCTGCGGGTGGTGGGCCCACGGGAGGGCGGCCCCACGTCGGTCTTTCGGGCTGTGCCCGGCCGGGCCCCGTGGGGTAAGACCCGGCCACCAGGCGCTCGCCATGGAGCACCCATCCCAGGCCTGGCTCCAGGATGGGGCCCCGGTGACGCCGATCCGGGCGACGTAAACTGCCTTGTTCGTGTTGTCATCATAGGGGGCTTCTGAACCGATCTTTGTCTGACCCGTCACCTAGGACCTGTTTGCCTTGGGAGACCCGACCAGGGGCATGAAGCCCCCGACAACATAGCTCCCGGGATCATTCGGGCCTTCAAACCCCTCCACCACGTTAAGGTGTCGGTTCAAGGAGAGTCAAACATAAAACATAAAACAATACTAAATATAATAAATACAGATCTTTTTTACAGCAGTAAAAGTTTAGACTTTTGCACATGTGCAGCAGGTGAAAGACTGAGTCCATGTTCATGCAGCAGCAAGAACATGGACTTCTGCTCAAACTCATGAGCTGATCTCAGTGTCACATGACTCATGACTCGTCACATGACTCATGACTCGTCACATGACTCATGACTCGTCACATGACTCATGACTCGTCACATGACTCATGACTCGTCACATGACTCATGACTCGTCACATGACTCATGACTCGTCACATGACTCATGACGTGTCACATGACTCATGACTCGTCACATGACTCATGACTCGTCACATGACTCATGACGTGTCACATGACTCATGACTCGTCACATGACTCATGACTCGTCACATGACTCATGACGTGTCACATGACTCATGACTCGTCACATGACTCATGACTCGTCACATGACTCATGACGTGTCACATGACTCATGACTCGTCACATGACTCATGACTCGTCACATGACTCATGACGTGTCACATGACTCATGACTCGTCACATGACTCATGACTCGTCACATGACTCATGACGTGTCACATGACTCATGACGTGTCACATGACGTGTCACATGACTCACGACGTGTCACATGACGTGTCACATGACTCATGACATGTCACATGACTCATGACGTGTCACGTGACTCATGACGTGTCACATGACTCATGACGTGTCACATGACGTGTCACATGACTCACGACGTGTCACATGACGTGTCACATGACTCATGACTCGTCACATGACTCATGACATGTCACATGACTCATGACGTGTCACATGACTCATGACGTGTCACATGACTCATGACTCGTCACATGACTCATGACATGTCACATGACTCATGACGTGTCACATGACTCATGACATGTCACATGACTCATGACGTGTCACATGACTCATGACTTGTCACATGACTCATGACGTGTCACATGACTCATGACTCGTCACATGACTCATGACATGTCACATGACTCATGACGTGTCACATGACTCATGACTCGTCACATGACTCATGACGTGTCACATGACTCATGACGTGTCACATGACTCATGACTCGTCACATGACTCATGACTCGTCACATGACTCATGACTCGTCACATGACTCATGACTCGTCACATGACTCATGACGTGTCACATGACTCATGACGTGTCACATGACTCATGACTCGTCACATGACTCATGACGTGTCACATGACTCATGACTCGTCACATGACTCATGACTCGTCACATGACTCATGACTCGTCACATGACTCATGACTCGTCACATGACTCATGACGTGTCACATGACTCATGACTCGTCACATGACTCATGACTCATCACATGACTCATGACGTGTCACATGACTCATGACTCGTCACATGACTCATGACTCGTCACATGACTCATGACGTGTCACATGACTCATGACTCGTCACATGACTCATGACGTGTCACATGACTCATGACTCGTCACATGACTCATGACTCGTCACATGACTCATGACTCGTCACATGACTCATGACTCGTCACATGACTCATGACGTGTCACATGACTCATGACTCGTCACATGACTCATGACGTGTCACATGACTCATGACTCGTCACATGACTCATGACTCGTCACATGACTCATGACTCGTCACATGACTCATGACTCGTCACATGACTCATGACTCGTCACATGACTCATGACGTGTCACATGACTCATGACTCGTCACATGACTCATGACGTGTCACATGACTCATGACTCGTCACATGACTCATGACGTGTCACATGACTCATGACTCGTCACATGACTCATGACTCATCACATGACTCATGACTCGTCACATGACTCATGACTCGTCACATGACTCATGACGTGTCACATGACTCATGACTCGTCACATGACTCATGACTCGTCACATGACTCATGACTCATCACATGACTCATGACGTGTCACATGACTCATGACTCGTCACATGACTCATGACTCGTCACATGACTCATGACGTGTCACATGACTCATGACTCGTCACATGACTCATGACTCGTCACATGACTCATGACTCGTCACATGACTCATGACGTGTCACATGACTCATGACTCGTCACATGACTCATGACTCGTCACATGACTCATGACGTGTCACATGACTCATGACGTGTCACATGACGTGTCACATGACTCATGACGTGTCACATGACTCATGACTTGTCACATGACTCATGACGTGTCACATGACTCATGACGTGTCACATGACGTGTCACATGACTCATGACGTGTCACATGACGTGTCACATGACTCACGACGTGTCACATGACGTGTCACATGACTCATGACTCGTCACATGACTCATGACATGTCACATGACTCATGACGTGTCACATGACTCATGACATGTCACATGACTCATGACGTGTCACATGACTCATGACTCGTCACATGACTCATGACTCGTCACATGACTCATGACGTGTCACATGACTCATGACGTGTCACATGACGTGTCACATGACTCACGACGTGTCACATGACGTGTCACATGACTCATGACATGTCACATGACTCATGACATGTCACATGACTCATGACATGTCACATGACTCATGACGTGTCACATGACTCATGACGTGTCACATGACGTGTCACATGACTCACGACGTGTCACATGACGTGTCACATGACTCATGACATGTCACATGACTCATGACATGTCACATCACTCATGACGTGTCACATGACTCATGACTTGTCACATGACTCATGACGTGTCACATCACTCATGACGTGTCACATGACTCATGACGTGTCACATGACTCATGACGTGTCACATGACGTGTCACATGACTCACGACGTGTCACATGACGTGTCACATGACTCATGACTCGTCACATGACTCATGACATGTCACATGACTCATGACGTGTCACGTGACTCATGACGTGTCACATGACTCATGACGTGTCACATGACGTGTCACATGACTCACGACGTGTCACATGACGTGTCACATGACTCATGACTCGTCACATGACTCATGACATGTCACATGACTCATGACGTGTCACATGACTCATGACGTGTCACATGACTCATGACTCGTCACATGACTCATGACATGTCACATGACTCATGACGTGTCACATGACTCATGACGTGTCACATGACTCATGACTCGTCACATGACTCATGACATGTCACATGACTCATGACGTGTCACATGACTCATGACATGTCACATGACTCATGACGTGTCACATGACTCATGACTTGTCACATGACTCATGACGTGTCACATGACTCATGACATGTCACATGACTCATGACGTGTCACATGACTCATGACTCGTCACATGACTCATGACGTGTCACATGACTCATGACGTGTCACATGACTCATGACTCGTCACATGACTCATGACTCGTCACATGACTCATGACTCGTCACATGACTCATGACTCGTCACATGACTCATGACTCGTCACATGACTCATGACGTGTCACATGACTCATGACGTGTCACATGACTCATGACTCGTCACATGACTCATGACGTGTCACATGACTCATGACTCGTCACATGACTCATGACTCGTCACATGACTCATGACTCGTCACATGACTCATGACTCGTCACATGACTCATGACTCGTCACATGACTCATGACTCGTCACATGACTCATGACTCGTCACATGACTCATGACGTGTCACATGACTCATGACTCGTCACATGACTCATGACTCGTCACATGACTCATGACTCGTCACATGACTCATGACTCGTCACATGACTCATGACTCGTCACATGACTCATGACGTGTCACATGACTCATGACTCGTCACATGACTCATGACGTGTCACATGACTCATGACTCGTCACATGACTCATGACGTGTCACATGACTCATGACTCGTCACATGACTCATGACTCATCACATGACTCATGACTCGTCACATGACTCATGACTCGTCACATGACTCATGACGTGTCACATGACTCATGACTCGTCACATGACTCATGACTCGTCACATGACTCATGACTCATCACATGACTCATGACGTGTCACATGACTCATGACTCGTCACATGACTCATGACTCGTCACATGACTCATGACGTGTCACATGACTCATGACTCGTCACATGACTCATGACTCGTCACATGACTCATGACTCGTCACATGACTCATGACGTGTCACATGACTCATGACTCGTCACATGACTCATGACTCGTCACATGACTCATGACGTGTCACATGACTCATGACGTGTCACATGACGTGTCACATGACTCATGACGTGTCACATGACTCATGACTTGTCACATGACTCATGACGTGTCACATGACTCATGACGTGTCACATGACGTGTCACATGACTCATGACGTGTCACATGACGTGTCACATGACTCACGACGTGTCACATGACGTGTCACATGACTCATGACTCGTCACATGACTCATGACATGTCACATGACTCATGACGTGTCACATGACTCATGACATGTCACATGACTCATGACGTGTCACATGACTCATGACTCGTCACATGACTCATGACTCGTCACATGACTCATGACGTGTCACATGACTCATGACGTGTCACATGACGTGTCACATGACTCACGACGTGTCACATGACGTGTCACATGACTCATGACATGTCACATGACTCATGACATGTCACATGACTCATGACATGTCACATGACTCATGACGTGTCACATGACTCATGACGTGTCACATGACGTGTCACATGACTCACGACGTGTCACATGACGTGTCACATGACTCATGACTCGTCACATGACTCATGACATGTCACATGACTCATGACATGTCACATGACTCATGACATGTCACATCACTCATGACGTGTCACATGACTCATGACGTGTCACATGACTCATGACTTGTCACATGACTCATGACGTGTCACATCACTCATGACGTGTCACATGACTCATGACGTGACTCAGATGATGTAATTGTGTTTGTCACACTCTGATCTGTGTTTTTACCTGTGGATCTGATCTGTCCAGGTTTTTAGAGGATGTTCTCCTCACAGATTATCACAGAAGATTCTTGTTGTTAGCTCCACATTAGCTCCACATTAGCTCCACATTAGCTCCACATTAGCTCCACATTAGCTCCACATTAGCTCCACAGTAGCTCCACATTAGCTCCACATTAGCTTCACATTAGCTCAACATTAGCTCCACATTAGCTCCACATTAGCTCCACAGTAGCTCCACATTAGCTTCACATTAGCTCCACATTAGCTCCACATTAGCTTCACATTAGCTCCACATTAGCTCCACATTAGCTCCACATTAGCTCCACATTAGCTTCACATTAGCTTCACATTAGCTCCATCTCCTTTCTTTTCTTCCACGAGTTTCCCAAAACCACACGTCTCGTTCCTCGCTCAGACCTCTGCTGTAAAGTGCTGTAAAGTGCTGTAAAGTGCTGTAAAGTGCTGTAAAGTGCTGTAAAGTGCTGTAAAGTGCTGTAAAGTGCTGTAAAGTGCTGTAAAGTGCTGTAAAGTGCCGGTCCATGTTTAGTCCTGACTCTGACACCAGCAGGAGGCCTGTGGCACCAGCAGACATTTAAACCAGTGAAGGAGGCCTCCTGCCAGTGCCGGCGGCCTCCTGCCGGTGCCGGCGGCCTCCTGCTGGTGCCGGGCCTCCTGCCGGTGCCGGGCTTCCTGCTGGTGCCGGCGGCCTCCTGCTGGTGCCGGCGGCCTCCTGCCGGTGCCGGCGGCCTCCTGCTGGTGCCGGGCCTCCTGCCGGTGCCGGGCCTCCTGCTGGTGCCGGCGGCCTCCTGCTGGTGCCGGCGGCCTCCTGCCGGTGCCGGCGGCCTCCTTCTGGTGCCGGGCCTCCTGTTGGTGCCGGGCCTCCTGTTGGTGCCGGGCCTCCTGTTGGTGCCGGGCCTCCTGTTGGTGCCGGGCCTCCTTCACTGGTTTAAATGTCTTTAGTGTGAGAGTTACTGACAGTTCCGCTCTTGTCCTGCAGGTGTCATACCAGCCGTGTCCCAAACCCGCCTTGTCGCCCTTCACTTCCTGCGTCCCGCCTCCAAAACCCGGCCTCGGTTCCTTATTGGACGAGAGCGGCGCAGGCCCCTCCTACTCCGCTGAGGTCAAACTGAGCGACGAATCCGGAGTCATCAAGTCGCTGTCGTTTCCCGGCGACGTGCTTCCCGCCAAAACAGAGCGGGACGCCTACGACTATCGCTATGGCTACGGCGGGGCCTATCGCTACGACGACTACTGACCACGACCACCAGACTGACCACGACCACCAGACTGACCACGACCACCAGACTGACCACGACGACTACTGACCACGACCACCAGACTGACCACCAGACTGACCACGACGACTACTGACCACGACCACCAGACTGACCACCAGACTGACCACGACCACCAGACTGACCACGACCACCAGACTGACCACGACCACCAGACTGACCACGACCACCAGACTGACCATGACCACCAGACTGACCACGACCACCAGACTGACCACGACGACTACTGACCACGACCACCAGACTGACCACCAGACTGACCATGACCACCAGACTGACCACGACCACCAGACTGACCACCAGACTGACCATGACCACCAGACTGACCACGACCACCAGACTGACCACGACCACCAGACTGACCACGACCACCAGACTGACCATGACCACCAGACTGACCACGACCACCAGACTGACCACGACCACCAGACTGACCACGACCACCAGACTGACCATGACCACCAGACTGACCACGACCACCAGACTGACCACGACGACTACTGACCACGACCACCAGACTGACCACCAGACTGACCATGACCACCAGACTGACCACGACCACCAGACTGACCACGACCACCAGACTGACCACGACGACTACTGACCACGACCACCAGACTGACCACCAGACTGACCACGACCACCAGACTGACCACGACCACCAGACTGACCACGACCACCAGACTGACCACGACGACTACTGACCACGACCACCAGACTGACCACCAGACTGACCATGACCACCAGACTGACCACGACCACCAGACTGACCACCAGACTGACCATGACCACCAGACTGACCACGACCACCAGACTGACCACGACCACCAGACTGACCACGACGACTACTGACCACGACCACCAGACTGACCACCAGACTGACCACGACCACCAGACTGACCACGACCACCAGACTGACCACGACCACCAGACTGACCACGACGACTACTGACCACGACCACCAGACTGACCACCAGACTGACCACGACGACTACTGACCACGACCACCAGACTGACCACCAGACTGACCACGACGACTACTGACCATGACCACCAGACTGACCATGACCACCAGACTGACCACGACGACTACTGACCATGACCACCAGACTGACCACGACCACCAGACTGACCACGACCACCAGACTGACCACGACCACCAGACTGACCACGACCACCAGACTGACCACGACCACCAGACTGACCATGACCACCAGACTGACCACGACCACCAGACTGACCACGACGACTACTGACCACGACCACCAGACTGACCACCAGACTGACCATGACCACCAGACTGACCACGACCACCAGACTGACCACGACCACCAGACTGACCACGACGACTACTGACCACGACCACCAGACTGACCACCAGACTGACCACGACCACCAGACTGACCACGACCACCAGACTGACCACGACCACCAGACTGACCACGACGACTACTGACCACGACCACCAGACTGACCACCAGACTGACCACGACGACTACTGACCACGACCACCAGACTGACCACCAGACTGACCACGACGACTACTGACCATGACCACCAGACTGACCATGACCACCAGACTGACCACGACGACTACTGACCATGACCACCAGACTGACCACGACCACCAGACTGACCACGACCACCAGACTGACCACGACGACTACTGACCACGACCACCAGACTGACCACCAGACTGACCACGACCACCAGACTGACCACCAGACTGACCACGACGACTACTGACCACGACCACCAGACTGACCACCAGACTGACCACGACGACTACTGACCATGACCACCAGACTGACCATGACCACCAGACTGACCACGACGACTACTGACCATGACCACCAGACTGACCACGACCACCAGACTGACCACGACCACCAGACTGACCACGACGACTACTGACCACGACCACCAGACTGACCACCAGACTGACCACGACCACCAGACTGACCACCAGACTGACCACGACGACTACTGACCATGACCACCAGACTGACCATGACCACCAGACTGACCACGACGACTACTGACCATGACCACCAGACTGACCACGACCACCAGACTGACCACGACGACTACTGACCACGACCACCAGACTGACCACCAGACTGACCACGACCACCAGACTGACCACGACGACTACTGACCACGACCACCAGACTGACCACCAGACTGACCACGACGACTACTGACCACGACCACCAGACTGACCACCAGACTGACCACGACCACCAGACTGACCACGACCACCAGACTGACCACGACCACCAGACTGACCACGACGACTACTGACCACGACCACCAGACTGACCACCAGACTGACCACGACGACTACTGACCACGACCACCAGACTGACCACCAGACTGACCACGACGACTACTGACCACGACCACCAGACTGACCACCAGACTGACCACGACCACCAGACTGACCACGACCACCAGACTGACCACGACCACCAGACTGACCACGACGACTACTGACCACGACCACCAGACTGACCACCAGACTGACCACGACGACTACTGACCACGACCACCAGACTGACCACCAGACTGACCACGACCACCAGACTGACCACGACCACCAGACTGACCACGACCACCAGACTGACCACGACGACTACTGACCATGACCACCAGACTGACCATGACCACCAGACTGACCACGACCACCAGACTGACCACGACCACCAGACTGACCACGACCACCAGACTGACCATGACCACCAGACTGACCACGACCACCAGACTGACCACGACGACTACTGACCACGACCACCAGACTGACCACCAGACTGACCATGACCACCAGACTGACCACGACCACCAGACTGACCACGACCACCAGACTGACCACGACGACTACTGACCACGACCACCAGACTGACCACCAGACTGACCACGACCACCAGACTGACCACGACCACCAGACTGACCACGACCACCAGACTGACCACGACCACCAGACTGACCACCAGACTGACCACGACCACCAGACTGACCACGACCACCAGACTGACCACGACCACCAGACTGACCACGACGACTACTGACCACGACCACCAGACTGACCACCAGACTGACCACGACCACCAGACTGACCACGACGACTACTGACCACGACCACCAGACTGACCACCAGACTGACCACGACGACTACTGACCACGACCACCAGACTGACCACCAGACTGACCACGACAGAATGAAACTGACATTAAGTGTCCAGCAGCCGAGAGTCAAATATGAAAATATAAGTAAAAATGTAAAAGTATTTCACAGATTCTTTAGAGAAGTTTTCCATATTGTCCTGGTCCTGGTCCTGGTCCTGGTCCTGGTCCTGGTCCTGGTCCTGGTCCAGGTCCTGGTTCTGGTTCAGGTTCTGGTTCTGGTTCTGGTTCTGGTCCAGGTCCTGGTTCTGGTCCTGGTCCTGGTCTTGGTCCTGGTCCTGGTCCAGGTCCTGGTCCTGGTCCTGGTCCTGGTCCTGGTCCAGGTCCTGGTCCTGGTCCTGGTCCTGGTCCAGGTCCAGGTCCTGGTCCTGGTCCTGGTCCTGGTCCTTGTCCTGGTCCTGGTCCTGGTCCAGGTCCTGGTCCTGGTCCTGCCCCTGGTCCTGGTCCAGGTTCTGGTTCTGGTTCTGGTTCAGGTTCAGGTTCAGGTTCTGGTTCTGGTTCTGGTCCTGGTCCTGGTCCTGGTCCTGGTCCTGGTCCAGGTCCTGGTCCTGGTCCTGGTTCAGGTTCAGGTTCTGGTTCTGGTTCTGGTTCTGGTCCTGGTCCTGGTCCTGGTTCAGGTTCTGGTTCTGGTTCTGGTTCTGGTCCAGGTCCTGGTTCTGGTTCTGGTCCTGGTCCTGGTCCTGGTCCAGGTCCAGGTCCAGGTCCAGGTCCTGGTCCTGGTCCTGGTCCTGGTCCTGGTCCAGGTCCTGGTCCTGGTCCTGGTCCTGGTCCTGGTCCAGGTCCTGGTCCTGGTTCAGGTTCTGGTTCTGGTTCTGGTTCTGGTCCAGGTCCTGGTTCTGGTCCTGGTCCTGGTCCTGGTCCTGGTCCTGGTCCTGGTCCTGGTCCTGGTCCTGGTCCTGGTCCAGGTCCTGGTCCTGGTCCTGGTCCTGGTCCTGGTCCTGGTCCTGGTCCAGGTCCTGGTCCTGGTCCTGCCCCTGGTCCTGGTCCAGGTTCTGGTTCTGGTTCAGGTTCAGGTTCAGGTTCTGGTTCTGGTTCTGGTCCTGGTCCTGGTCCTGGTCCTGGTCCTGGTCCTGGTCCAGGTCCTGGTCCTGCCCCTGGTCCTGGTCCTGGTCCAGGTTCTGGTTCTGGTCCAGGTCCTGGTTCAGGTTCTGGTTCTGGTTCTGGTCCAGGTCCTGGTTCTGGTCCAGGTCCTGGTTCAGGTTCTGGTTCTGGTTCTGGTTCTGGTCCAGGTCCTGGTTCTGGTTCTGGTCCTGGTCCTGGTCCTGGTCCTGGTCCTGGTCCAGGTCCAGGTCCAGGTCCTGGTCCTGGTCCTGGTTCTGGTTCTGGTTCTGGTCCTGGTCCTGGTCCTGGTCCAGGTCCAGGTCCTGGTCCTGGTCCTGGTTCTGGTTCTGGTTCTGGTTCAGGTTCTGGTTCTTCTAAAATGTTTTTAGATCAAAACTCAACATTTCAAAATGTTTTCTGAACAAATGATTTAGTGTTTATTTATTTATTTAAATATGAAATTGAAATGTCTAAATATGAGTCTTGGAAACTTCTGATTTCAGTTTTGGGAAAATCACAATAAAGTTTTGATTTGGTTTAAAATGATTAAATGTGAATAAAATGTGTTTGATGTAAAAAAAACAAAAAACTCCAGTTTGTGACAAAAGCTTTAATAAAAATGTGCAGCAGATGTTTGGCTTTTATTGTGGCGGTGCAGCAGGTTTTATTTTGAAGGGGACAGGAAGTTGTGCTCTTTGATCTTCCTCAGGTTAATTTACATATTCACAGACGAAGAAGAAAAGTCACATCCTGAACTTTAACGAAGGTCTGAGATGAGCAGCGGCTCCACGTCGAGAGCGGCGGGTCAGATCACGTCACATGATCATGTGATGTGATCACGTCACGTGATGACGTGATCACGTGATCACGTCATGTGATCCTGCTGAGAACAGCTTTAGTCCAGGGGAAGTGACCGACTTGACCATGAATCCTCTGAAGTCTGCTCTTGATGCTGCAGCTCTGTTAAAACAGAAGGTCATTAGGTCAAAGCGCCTCCTCCTGGTACAACCAAGAACTGCGCTCACATAAACAAAGGGTCCAGAGCTCAATCTTGGTTCTGTTGGACCTCAGTGCATGAATATCACATGAAGCTACTGTTTTAAGCCTGATTTGACATGCTCCTCCATCTCAGATTAAACTCTTTTCAGTGAAATTAATCCTGTGACAAGAGTTTGAATTCAGACGAGAAGAAATGCTGAAAATTATGTTTCAGTGAAAGTGAAAGTGCATCAGCTTTGATCACAGTGAGTCCAGTCGTGTCTGTGGGATCTAGAGTCTGTAGGATCTAGAGTCTGTAGGATCTAGAGTCTGTAGGATCTAGAGTCTGTAGGATCTAGAGTCTGTAGGATCTAGAGTCTGCAGGATCTAGAGTCTGTAGGATCTAGAGTCTGCAGGATCTAGAGTCTGCAGGATCTAGAGTCTGTAGGATCTAGAGTCTGTAGGATCTAGAGTCTGCAGGATCTAGAGTCTGTAGGATCTAGAGTCTGTAGGATCTAGAGTCTGCAGGATCTAGAGTCTGCAGGATCTAGAGTCTGTAGGATCTAGAGTCTGTAGGATCTAGAGTCTGCAGGATCTAGAGTCTGTAGGATCTAGAGTCTGCAGGATCTAGAGTCTGCAGGATCTAGAGTCTGCAGGATCTAGAGTCTGTAGGATCTAGAGTCTGTTGGATCTAGAGTCTGCAGGATCTAGAGTCTTTGGGATCTAGAGTCTGTGGGATCTATGTCGTGTCTGTAGGATCTAGAGTCTGTAGGATCTAGAGTCTGTAGGATCTAGAGTCTGCAGGATCTAGAGTCTGTAGGATCTAGAGTCTGCAGGATCTAGAGTATGTAGGATCTAGAGTCTGTAGGATCTAGAGTCTGCAGGATCTAGAGTCTGTAGGATCTAGAGTCTGTAGGATCTAGAGTCTGTAGGATCTAGAGTCTGCAGGATCTAGAGTCTTTGGGATCTATGTCGTGTCTGTAGGATCTAGAGTCTGTAGGATCTAGAGTCTGTAGGATCTAGAGTCTGTAGGATCTAGAGTCTGCAGGATCTAGAGTCTGTAGGATCTAGAGTCTGCAGGATCTAGAGTCTGTAGGATCTAGAGTCTGTAGGATCTAGAGTCTGCAGGATCTAGAGTCTGCAGGATCTAGAGTCTGTAGGATCTAGAGTCTGTAGGATCTAGAGTCTGCAGGATCTAGAGTCTGTAGGATCTAGAGTCTGCAGGATCTAGAGTCTGCAGGATCTAGTGTCTGCAGGATCTAGAGTCTGTAGGATCTAGAGTCTGTAGGATCTAGAGTCTGCAGGATCTAGAGTCTTTGGGATCTAGAGTCTGTGGGATCTATGTCGTGTCTGTAGGATCTAGAGTCTGTAGGATCTAGAGTCTGTAGGATCTAGAGTCTGCAGGATCTAGAGTATGTAGGATCTAGAGTCTGCAGGATCTAGAGTCTGTAGGATCTAGAGTCTGTAGGATCTAGAGTCTGTAGGATCTAGAGTCTGTAGGATCTAGAGTCTGCAGGATCTAGAGTCTTTGGGATCTATGTCGTGTCTGTAGGATCTAGAGTCTGTAGGATCTAGAGTCTGTAGGATCTAGAGTCTGTAGGATCTAGAGTCTGCAGGATCTAGAGTCTGTAGGATCTAGAGTCTGCAGGATCTAGAGTCTGTAGGATCTAGAGTCTGTAGGATCTAGAGTCTGCAGGATCTAGAGTCTGTAGGATCTAGAGTCTGTAGGATCTAGAGTCTGCAGGATCTAGAGTCTTTGGGATCTAGAGTCTGTGGGATCTATGTCGTGTCTGTAGGATCTAGAGTCTGTAGGATCTAGAGTCTGTAGGATCTAGAGTCTGCAGGATCTAGAGTCTGTAGGATCTAGAGTCTTTGGGATCTAGAGTCTGTAGGATCTAGAGTCTGTAGGATCTAGAGTCTGTAGGATCTAGAGTCTGTAGGATCTAGAGTCTGCAGGATCTAGAGTCTGTAGGATCTAGAGTCTGCAGGATCTAGAGTCTGCAGGATCTAGAGTCTTTGGGATCTAGAGTCTGTGGGATCTATGTCGTGTCTGTAGGATCTAGAGTCTGTAGGATCTAGAGTCTGTAGGATCTAGAGTCTGTAGGATCTAGAGTCTTTGGGATCTAGAGTCTGTGGGATCTAGAGTCTTTGGGATCTAGAGTCTGTGGGATCTATGTCGTGTCTGTAGGATCTAGAGTCTGTAGGATCTAGAGTCTGTAGGATCTAGAGTCTGCAGGATCTAGAGTCTGCAGGATCTAGAGTCTGCAGGATCTAGAGTCTGTAGGATCTAGAGTCTGTAGGATCTAGAGTCTGTAGGATCTAGAGTCTTTGGGATCTAGAGTCTGTGGGATCTATGTCGTGTCTGTAGGATCTAGAGTCTGTAGGATCTAGAGTCTGTAGGATCTAGCGTCTGTAGGATCTAGAGTCTTTGGGATCTAGAGTCTGTGGGATCTATGTCGTGTCTGTAGGATCTAGAGTCTGTAGGATCTAGAGTCTGTAGGATCTAGAGTCTGCAGGATCTAGAGTCTGTAGGATCTAGAGTCTTTGGGATCTAGAGTCTGTGGGATCTATGTCGTGTCTGTAGGATCTAGAGTCTGCAGGATCTAGAGTCTGCGGGATCTAGAGTCTGTAGGATCTAGAGTCTGTAGGATCTAGAGTCTGTAGGATCTAGAGTCTGCAGGATCTAGAGTCTGTAGGATCTAGAGTCTGTAGGATCTAGAGTATGCAGGATCTAGAGTCTGTAGGATCTAGAGTCTGTAGGATCTAGAGTCTGTAGGATCTAGAGTCTGCAGGATCTAGAGTCTTTGGGATCTAGAGTCTGTGGGATCTATGTCGTGTCTGTAGGATCTAGAGTCTGTAGGATCTAGAGTCTGTAGGATCTAGAGTCTGCAGGATCTAGAGTCTGTAGGATCTAGAGTCTGTAGGATCTAGAGTCTGCAGGATCTAGAGTCTGTAGGATCTAGAGTCTGTAGGATCTAGAGTCTGCAGGATCTAGAGTCTGTAGGATCTAGAGTCTGTAGGATCTAGAGTCTGCAGGATCTAGAGTCTTTGGGATCTAGAGTCTGTGGGATCTATGTCGTGTCTGTAGGATCTAGAGTCTGTAGGATCTAGAGTCTGTAGGATCTAGAGTCTGCAGGATCTAGAGTCTGTAGGATCTAGAGTCTGTAGGATCTAGAGTCTGCAGGATCTAGAGTCTGTAGGATCTAGAGTCTGTAGGATCTAGAGTCTGCAGGATCTAGAGTCTGCAGGATCTAGAGTCTGTAGGATCTAGAGTCTGCAGGATCTAGAGTCTTTGGGATCTAGAGTCTGTGGGATCTATGTCGTGTCTGTAGGATCTAGAGTCTGTAGGATCTAGAGTCTGTAGGATCTAGAGTCTGTAGGATCCAGAGTCTTTGGGATCTAGAGTCTGTGGGATCTAGAGTCTTTGGGATCTAGAGTCTGTGGGATCTATGTCGTGTCTGTAGGATCTAGAGTCTGTAGGATCTAGAGTCTGTAGGATCTAGAGTCTGTAGGATCTAGTCTGCAGGATCTAGAGTCTGTAGGATCTAGAGTCTGCAGGATCTAGAGTCTGTAGGATCTAGAGTCTGTAGGATCTAGAGTCTGCAGGATCTAGAGTCTTTGGGATCTAGAGTCTGTGGGATCTATGTCGTGTCTGTAGGATCTAGAGTCTGTAGGATCTAGAGTCTGTAGGATCTAGAGTCTGTAGGATCTAGAGTCTTTGGGATCTAGAGTCTGTGGGATCTATGTCGTGTCTGTAGGATCTAGAGTCTGTAGGATCTAGAGTCTGTGGGATCTAGAGTCTGTAGGATCTAGAGTCTGTAGGATCTAGAGTCTGTAGGATCTAGAGTCTGCAGGATCTAGAGTCTGTAGGATCTAGAGTCTTTGGGATCTAGAGTCTGTGAGATCTATGTCGTGTCTGTAGGATCTAGAGTCTGTAGGATCTAGAGTCTGTGGGATCTAGAGTCTGTGGGATCTAGAGTCTGTAGGATCTAGAGTCTGCAGGATCTAGAGTCTGTAGGATCTAGAGTCTGCAGGATCTAGAGTCTGTAGGATCTAGAGTCTGTAGGATCTAGAGTCTGCAGGATCTAGAGTCTGTAGGATCTAGAGTCTTTTGGGATCTAGAGTCTGTGGGATCTAGAGTCTGCAGGATCTAGAGTCTGTAGGATCTAGAGTCTGTGGGATCTATGTCGTGTCTGTAGGATCTAGAGTCTGTAGGATCTAGAGTCTGTAGGATCTAGAGTCTGCAGGATCTAGAGTCTGTAGGATCTAGAGTCTGCAGGATCTAGAGTCTGTAGGATCTAGAGTCTGTAGGATCTAGAGTCTGTAGGATCTAGAGTCTGCAGGATCTAGAGTCTTTGGGATCTAGAGTCTGTGGGATCTATGTCGTGTCTGTAGGATCTAGAGTCTGTAGGATCTAGAGTCTGTAGGATCTAGAGTCTGTAGGATCTAGAGTATTTGGGATCTAGAGTCTGTGGGATCTATGTCGTGTCTGTAGGATCTAGAGTCTGTAGGATCTAGAGTCTGTAGGATCTAGAGTCTGTAGGATCTAGAGTCTTTGGGATCTAGAGTCTGTGGGATCTATGTCGTGTCTGTAGGATCTAGAGCCTGTAGGATCTAGAGTCTGTGGGATCTAGAGTCTGTAGGATCTAGAGTCTGTAGGATCTAGAGTCTGTAGGATCTAGAGTCTGCAGGATCTAGAGTCTGTAGGATCTAGAGTCTTTGGGATCTAGAGTCTGTGGGATCTATGTCGTGTCTGTAGGATCTAGAGTCTGTAGGATCTAGAGTCTGTGGGATCTAGAGTCTGTAGGATCTAGAGTCTGTAGGATCTAGAGTCTGCAGGATCTAGAGTCTGTAGGATCTAGAGTCTGCAGGATCTAGAGTCTGTAGGATCTAGAGTCTGTAGGATCTAGAGTCTGCAGGATCTAGAGTCTGTAGGATCTAGAGTCTTTTGGGATCTAGAGTCTGTGGGATCTAGAGTCTGTGGGATCTAGAGTCTGTAGGATCTAGAGTCTGCGGGATCTAGAGTCTGCAGGATCTAGAGTCTGTAGGATCTAGAGTCTGTAGGATCTAGAGTCTGTAGGATCTAGAGTCTGCAGGATCTAGAGTCTGTAGGATCTAGAGTCTTTGGGATCTAGAGTCTGTGGGATCTATGTCGTGTCTGTAGGATCTAGAGTCTGTAGGATCTAGAGTCTGTGGGATCTAGAGTCTTTGGGATCTAGAGTCTGTGGGATCTATGTCGTGTCTGTAGGATCTAGAGTCTGTAGGATCTAGAGTCTGCGGGATCTAGAGTCTGCGGGATCTAGAGTCTGTGGGATCTAGAGTCTGTAGGATCTAGAGTCTGTAGGATCTAGAGTCTTTAAAATCTAGAGTCTTTAAAATCTAGAGTCTGCGGGATCTAGAGTCTGCGGGATCTAGAGTCTGCGGGATCTAGAGTCTGTGGGATCTAGAGTCTGTGGGATCTAGAGTCTGTAGGATCTAGAGTCTGTAGGATCTAGAGTCTTTAAAATCTAGAGTCTTTAAAATCTAGAGTCTGCGGGATCTAGAGTCTGCGGGATCTAGAGTCTGTGGGATCTAGAGTCTGTGGGACTGACCACTGCTCCAGGACCTGGACCAAACAAAAAATAAATAAACAACTTAAGTAAAAGTATTGAAATACCCATTTTTAAATGTACTTTTCGAGTCAAAAGTAAAAGTATTTCACACAGATTCAAGAGTCAAAGTCAGTCGAAGAATACTTTTCATTTCAGGGCAGTAAAAAGTAGAAGTA
Organism: Eucyclogobius newberryi; assembly: GCA_026437355.1. Taxonomy (NCBI): domain Eukaryota; kingdom Metazoa; phylum Chordata; class Actinopteri; order Gobiiformes; family Gobiidae; genus Eucyclogobius; species Eucyclogobius newberryi. The sequence goes on along the minus strand of JAPEHP010000020.1, from coordinate 986,075 downwards.
CTGGTCTCAAATGTAGTAAGTAAAAGCAAAAGATCTAAATATAAATGTACTGCAGTACTTTTACTTTAGTACTTTAAACTGCTCTTACAGTCACAAGATGGCGCCGCAGTGAACTCTCTCGGGTGTTTTTACTCCTGTGATAATCACTCTGCCGGTAGGCGGAGCTCAGATGTAGCTGCTTCTGCGATTGGCTGGGGACATGAAGGGGGCGTGGCTTAGCATGCTGCCTCGCCTCTGATTGGACAATGGAGCAATGGCGTAGGCGAGGCCGAGCGAGGAGTGCGAAGTCGTCATCGGCAGCAGCGGCCTCTGCGAGCCAATCAGAGAGCAGGAGAAGGCGCGAGAGCCAATCAGAGAGCAGGAGGTGTCTTCGCTCTCATTGGCCGTGTCCAGCTCCAACAAAGTGCTCTGATTGGTCACTTTCATCTTGTTGGTTTGTTTTTGACATTTTTCAGAGGTCGTGCGGTGGAAACTGAAGCCGCGCGGCAATGACTGACCCCTCAAGTGACCCCCCAACTGACCCCTCGAGTGACCCCCGACTGACCCCCCGACTGACCCCTCAAGTGACCCCCCAACTGACCCCTCGAGTGACCCCCGAGTGACCCCCCAACTGACCCCTCAAGTGACCCCCCAACTGACCCCTCGAGTGACCCCCGACTGACCCCCCGACTGACCCCTCAAGTGACCCCCGACTGACCCACCGACTGACCCCCCGACTGACCCCTCAAGTGACCCCCCGACTGACCCCTCGAGTGACCCCCCGACTGACCCCTCGAGTGACCCCCGACTGACCCCCCGACTGACCCCCCGACTGACCCCCGACTGACCCCCGACTGACCCCCCGACTGACCCCCCGACTGACCCCTCAAGTGACCCCCCGACTGACCCCTCGAGTGACCCCCGACTGACCCCTCCAGTGACCCCCTGAGCGACCCCCTGAGTGACCCCCTGAGTGACCCCCTGAGCGACCCCCTGAGCGACCCCCTGAGTGACCCCCTGAGCGACCCCCTGAGTGACCCCCTGAGTGACCCCCTGAGCGACCCCCTGAGCGACCCCCTGAGTGACCCCCTGAGCGACCCCCTGAGTGACCCCCTGAGTGACCCCCTGAGCGACCCCCTGAGCGACCCCCTGAGTGACCCCCTGAGTGACCCCCTGAGCGACCCCCTGAGTGACCCCCTGAGTGACCCCCTGAGCGACCCCCTGAGCGACCCCCTGAGTGACCCCCTGAGTGACCCCCTGAGTGACCCCCACACTGACCCACAGACTCGATGCTCATGGAAGACACTAAACACATCAACTTGTCTCCTTTCCCTCGTCTCCTCTCTCCTTTCCCTCACACTTCCTCCTTTCCTCGTCCACCATTTTGTCTGAGCTGAAACTTCCTCATTTCCTCTCTCGTCTCCTCTCTCCTCATCCCCTTGCTCCCTCGTCTCCTCTCTCCTTTCCCTCACACTTCCTCCTTTCCTTGTCCACCATCTTGTCCTCGCTCTCTTGTCTCCTCCCTCCTTCAGGCTGCATCCTCTCCTCGTCCACCGTTTTGCTCCAGTTCCTTCGTCTTCTTCCTCAGTGTTCCCTCTCTCCTTGTCTCCTCCCTCCTCATCTCCTCCCTCTTTGAGTCTTTTCTCCCTCGTCTCCTCACTCCTTTCCTTCACACTTTCTCCTTTCCTAAGCAGCCATTTTGTGACAAAGCCCAGGTCCGAGTCTCCGTTCACTTTGGTGCAGTGGTTCTGCAGGTTCAGGTCTGGACTTGGGACTGTGGTCCGGTCCCAGGTCCGGTCCCTGGTCCCAGGTCCGGTCCCTGGTCCGGTCCCAGGTCCCTGGTCCGGTCCCTGGTCCGGTCCCAGGTCCGGTCCCTGGTCCCTGGTCCGGTCCCAGGTCCGGTCCCAGGTCCCAGGTCCGGTCCCTGGTCCCAGGTCCCTGGTCCCTGGTCCGGTCCCAGGTCCGGTCCCTGGTCCCAGGTCCGGTCCCAGGTCCGGTCCCTGGTCCCTGGTCCGGTCCCAGGTCCGGTCCCTGGTCCCAGGTCCGGTCCCAGGTCCGGTCCCTGGTCCCTGGTCCGGTCCCTGGTCCCAGGTCCGGTCCCTGGTCCGGTCCCTGGTCCCAGGTCCGGTCCCAGGTCCGGTCCCTGGTCCCAGGTCCGGTCCCTGGTCCGGTCCCTGGTCCCAGGTCCGGTCCCTGGTCCCAGGTCCGGTCCCTGGTCCCTGGTCCGGTCCCAGGTCCGGTCCCTGGTCCCAGGTCCGGTCCCAGGTCCGGTCCCAGGTCCCAGGTCCGGTCCCAGGTCCGGTCCCAGGTCCCAGGTCCGGTCCCAGGTCCGGTCCCTGGTCCCAGGTCCGGTCCCTGGTCCCAGGTCCCAGGTCCCAGGTCCGGTCCCAGGTCCGGTCCCAGGTCCCAGGTCCGGTCCCAGGTCCGGTCCCTGGTCCCAGGTCCGGTCCCTGGTCCCAGGTCCCAGGTCCCAGGTCCGGTCCCAGGTCCGGTCCCAGGTCCCAGGTCCGGTCCCAGGTCCGGTCCCTGGTCCCAGGTCCGGTCCCTGGTCCCTGGTCCGGTCCCAGGTCCGGTCCCTGGTCCCAGGTCCGGTCCCAGGTCCGGTCCCAGGTCCCAGGTCCGGTCCCAGGTCCGGTCCCAGGTCCCAGGTCCGGTCCCAGGTCCGGTCCCTGGTCCCAGGTCCGGTCCCTGGTCCCAGGTCCCTGGTCCCTGGTCCGGTCCCTGGTCCGGTCCCAGGTCCGGTCCCTGGTCCCTGGTCCGGTCCCAGGTCCGGTCCCAGGTCCGGTCCCTGGTCCCAGGTCCGGTCCCTGGTCCCAGGTCCCTGGTCCCTGGTCCGGTCCCAGGTCCGGTCCCAGGTCCGGTCCCTGGTCCCAGGTCCCTGGTCCCTGGTCCGGTCCCTGGTCCGGTCCCAGGTCCGGTCCCTGGTCCCTGGTCCGGTCCCAGGTCCGGTCCCTGGTCCCTGGTCCGGTCCCAGGTCCGGTCCCAGGTCCGGTCCCTGGTCCCAGGTCCGGTCCCTGGTCCCAGGTCCCTGGTCCCTGGTCCGGTCCCAGGTCCGGTCCCTGGTCCCAGGTCCGGTCCCTGGTCCCTGGTCCGGTCCCAGGTCCGGTCCCTGGTCCCAGGTCCGGTCCCAGGTCCGGTCCCAGGTCCCAGGTCCGGTCCCAGGTCCGGTCCCAGGTCCCAGGTCCGGTCCCAGGTCCGGTCCCTGGTCCCAGGTCCGGTCCCTGGTCCCAGGTCCCAGGTCCCAGGTCCGGTCCCAGGTCCGGTCCCAGGTCCCAGGTCCGGTCCCAGGTCCGGTCCCTGGTCCCAGGTCCGGTCCCTGGTCCCAGGTCCCAGGTCCCAGGTCCGGTCCCAGGTCCGGTCCCAGGTCCCAGGTCCGGTCCCAGGTCCGGTCCCTGGTCCCAGGTCCGGTCCCTGGTCCCTGGTCCGGTCCCAGGTCCGGTCCCTGGTCCCAGGTCCGGTCCCAGGTCCGGTCCCAGGTCCCAGGTCCGGTCCCAGGTCCGGTCCCAGGTCCCAGGTCCGGTCCCAGGTCCGGTCCCTGGTCCCAGGTCCGGTCCCTGGTCCCAGGTCCCTGGTCCCTGGTCCAATCCCTGGTCCGGTCCCAGGTCCGGTCCCTGGTCCCTGGTCCGGTCCCAGGTCCGGTCCCAGGTCCGGTCCCTGGTCCCAGGTCCGGTCCCTGGTCCCAGGTCCCTGGTCCCTGGTCCGGTCCCAGGTCCGGTCCCAGGTCCGGTCCCTGGTCCCAGGTCCCTGGTCCCTGGTCCGGTCCCTGGTCCGGTCCCAGGTCCGGTCCCTGGTCCCTGGTCCGGTCCCAGGTCCGGTCCCTGGTCCCTGGTCCGGTCCCAGGTCCGGTCCCAGGTCCGGTCCCTGGTCCCAGGTCCGGTCCCTGGTCCCAGGTCCCTGGTCCCTGGTCCGGTCCCAGGTCCGGTCCCTGGTCCCAGGTCCGGTCCCAGGTCCGGTCCCTGGTCCCTGGTCCGGTCCCAGGTCCGGTCCCAGGTCCCAGGTCCCAGGTCCGGTCCCTGGTCCCAGGTCCGGTCCCTGGTCCCAGGTCCCAGGTCCCAGGTCCGGTCCCAGGTCCGGTCCCAGGTCCCAGGTCCGGTCCCAGGTCCGGTCCCTGGTCCCAGGTCCGGTCCCTGGTCCCTGGTCCGGTCCCAGGTCCGGTCCCTGGTCCCAGGTCCGGTCCCAGGTCCGGTCCCAGGTCCCAGGTCCGGTCCCAGGTCCGGTCCCAGGTCCCAGGTCCGGTCCCAGGTCCGGTCCCTGGTCCCAGGTCCGATCCCTGGTCCCAGGTCCCTGGTCCCTGGTCCGGTCCCTGGTCCGGTCCCAGGTCCGGTCCCTGGTCCCTGGTCCGGTCCCAGGTCCGGTCCCAGGTCCGGTCCCTGGTCCCAGGTCCGGTCCCTGGTCCCAGGTCCCTGGTCCCTGGTCCGGTCCCAGGTCCGGTCCCAGGTCCGGTCCCTGGTCCCAGGTCCCTGGTCCCTGGTCCGGTCCCTGGTCCGGTCCCAGGTCCGGTCCCTGGTCCCTGGTCCGGTCCCAGGTCCGGTCCCTGGTCCCTGGTCCGGTCCCAGGTCCGGTCCCAGGTCCGGTCCCTGGTCCCAGGTCCGGTCCCTGGTCCCAGGTCCCTGGTCCCTGGTCCGGTCCCAGGTCCGGTCCCTGGTCCCAGGTCCGGTCCCAGGTCCGGTCCCTGGTCCCTGGTCCGGTCCCAGGTCCGGTCCCAGGTCCCAGGTCCGGTCCCAGGTCCGGTCCCAGGTCCCAGGTCCGGTGCAGGTCGATCACGGTGGAGTAAATGTCCTGCAGTTTGATGACTTTAGTTTTCTTGTCGCGGTTCTCGAGCAGAACAACGTTAGCACAAAGGAACAAGAAGAGGCCGACGCCCATCACCAGGGGCCCCAGGACCTTCAGACGGTCCGAGTCCAGGAACCTGCACAGAACCAGGACCAGCTCTAAAGCAGGACTAAACCAGGACTAAACCAGGACTAGACCAAGTCTAAACCAGGACTAAATCAGGACTAAACCAGGACTAAACCAGGACTATACCAGGACTAAACCAGGACTAAACTAGGACTAAACCAGGACTAAACCAGGACTAGACCAAGTCTAAACCAGGACTAAATCAGGACTAAACCAGGACTAAACCAGGACTAGACCAAGTCTAAACCATGACTAAACCAGGACTAAACCAGGACTAGACCAAGTCTAAACCAGGACTAAATCAGGACTAAACCAGGACTAAACCAGGACTAGACCAAGTCTAAACCAGGACTAAACCAGGTCTAAACCAGGTCTAAACCAGGTCTAAACCAGGACTAAACCAGGTCTAAACCAGGTCTAAACCAGGACTAAACCAGGACTAAACCAGGTCTAAACCAGGACTAAACCAGGTCTAAACCAGGTCTAAACCAGGACTATACCAGGACTAAACCAGGACTAAACTAGAACTAAACCAGGACTAAACCAGGACTAGACCAAGTCTAAACCAGGACTAAATCAGGACTAAACCAGGACTAAACCAGGACTATACCAGGACTAAACCAGGACTAAACTAGGACTAAACCAGGACTAAACCAGGACTAGACCAAGTCTAAACCAGGACTAAATCAGGACTAAACCAGGACTAAACCAGGACTAGACCAAGTCTAAACCATGACTAAACCAGGACTAAACCAGGTCTAAACCAGGACTAAACCAGGTCTAAACCAGGTCTAAACCAGGACTAAACCAGGACTAAACCAGGTCTAAACCAGGACTAAACCAGGTCTAAACCAGGTCTAAACCAGGACTAAACTAGGACTAAACCAGGTCTAAACCAGGTCTAAACCAGGTCTAAACCAGGACTAAACTAGGACTAAACCAGGTCTAAACCAGAACTAAATCAGGACTAAATTACGACTAAACCAGGACTAAACCAGGTCTAAACCAGGTCTAAACCAGGTCTAAACCAGGACTAAACTAGGACTAAACCAGGTCTAAACCAGAACTAAATCAGGACTGAACCAGGACTAAACCAGTACTAAACCAGGAATAAACCAGGACTAAACCAGGACTAAATTACGACTAAACCAGGACTAAACCAGGACTAAATCAGGACTAAATCAAGACTAAATCAGGATTGAACCAGGACTAAACCAGGACTAAACCAGTACTAAACCAGGACTAAACCAGGACTAAACCAGGACTAAACCAGGACTAAACCAGGAATAAACCAGGACTAAATCAGGACTAAATCAGGACTAAACCAGGACTAAACCAGGACTAAACCAGGACTAAATCAGGACTAAACCAGGACTAAACCAGGACTAAATCAGGACTAAACCAGGACTAAACCAGGACTATACCAGGACTAAACCAGGACTAAACCAGGACTTTACCAGGACTTTACCAGGACTAAACCAGGACTAAACCAGTACTAAACCAGGAATAAACCAGGACTAAATCAGGACTAAACCAGTACTAAACCAGGACTATACCAGGACTAAACCAGGACTAAACTAGGACTAAACCAGGACTAAACCAGGACTAAACCAGGACTAAACCAGGACTAAACCAGGACTAAACTAGGACTAAACCAGGACTAAACCAGGACTAAACCAGGACTATACCAGGACTAAACCAGGACTATACCAGGACTAAACCAGGACTAAACCAGGACTATACCAGTACTAAACCAGGACTAAACCAGGACTAAACCATGACTAAACCAGGACTAAATCAGGACAAAACCAGTACTAAACCAGGACTAGACCAAGTCTAAACCAGGACTAAATCAGGACTAAACCAGGACTAAACCAGGACTAAACCAGGACTAAACCAGGACTAAACAAGGACTAAATCAGGACTAAATTAGGACTAAACCAGGACTAAACCAGGACTAAACCAGGACTAAACCAGGACTAAATCAGGACTAAACCAGGACTAAACCACGACTAAACCACGACTAAACCAGTACTAAACCAGGACTAGACCTAGTCTAAACCAGGACTAAATCAGGACTAAACCAGGACTAAACCAGGACTAAACCTGGACTATACCAGGACTAAACCAGGACTAAACCAGGACAAAACCTGGACTATACCAGGACTAAACCAGGACTAAACCAGGACTAAACTAGGACTAAACCAGGACTAAACCAGGTCTAAACCAGGACTAAACCAGGACTAAATCAGGACTAAACCAGTACTAAACCAGGACTAAACCAGGACTAAACCAGTACTAAACCAGGACTAAACCAGAACTAAACCAGTACTAAACCAGGACTAAACCAGGTCTAAACCAGGAATAAACCAGGACTTTACCAGTACTAAACCAGGACTAAACCAGGACTAAACCAGGACTAAACCAGGACTAAACCAGGACTAAACCAGAACTAAACCAGGACTATACCAGGACTAAACCAGGACTAAACCAGGACTAGACCAAGTCTAAACCAGGACTAAATCAGGACTAAACCAGGACTAAACCAGGACTATACCAGGACTAAACCAGGACTAAACCAGGACTATACCAGGACTAAACCAGGACTAAACTAGGACTAAACCAGGACTAAACCAGGACTAGACCAAGTCTAAACCAGGACTAAATCAGGACTAAACCAGGACTAAACCAGGACTAAACCAGGACTAGACCAAGTCTAAACCAGGACTAAACCAGGACTAAACCAGGACTAGACCAAGTCTAAACCAGGACTAAATCAGGACTAAACCAGGACTAGACCAAGTCTAAACCAGGACTAAATCAGGACTAAACCAGGACTAAACCAGGACTAGACCAAGTCTAAACCAGGACTAAACCAGGTCTAAACCAGGTCTAAACCAGGTCTAAACCAGGACTAAACCAGGTCTAAACCAGGTCTAAACCAGGACTAAACCAGGACTAAACCAGGTCTAAACCAGGACTAAACCAGGTCTAAACCAGGTCTAAACCAGGACTATACCAGGACTAAACCAGGACTAAACTAGGACTAAACCAGGACTAAACCAGGACTAGACCAAGTCTAAACCAGGACTAAATCAGGACTAAACCAGGACTAAACCAGGACTATACCAGGACTAAACCAGGACTAAACTAGGACTAAACCAGGACTAAACCAGGACTAGACCAAGTCTAAACCAGGACTAAATCAGGACTAAACCAGGACTAAACCAGGACTAGACCAAGTCTAAACCATGACTAAACCAGGACTAAACCAGGTCTAAACCAGGACTAAACCAGGTCTAAACCAGGTCTAAACCAGGACTAAACCAGGACTAAACCAGGTCTAAACCAGGACTAAACCAGGTCTAAACCAGGTCTAAAACAGGACTAAACTAGGACTAAACCAGGTCTAAACCAGGTCTAAACCAGGTCTAAACCAGGACTAAACTAGGACTAAACCAGGTCTAAACCAGAACTAAATCAGGACTAAATTACGACTAAACCAGGACTAAACCAGGTCTAAACCAGGTCTAAACCAGGTCTAAACCAGGACTAAACTAGGACTAAACCAGGTCTAAACCAGAACTAAATCAGGACTAAATCAAGACTAAATCAGGACTGAACCAGGACTAAACCAGGACTAAACCAGGACTAAACCAGGACTAAACCAGGACTAAACCAGTACTAAACCAGGAATAAACCAGGACTAAACCAGGACTAAATTACGACTAAACCAGGACTAAACCAGGACTAAATCAGGACTAAATCAAGACTAAATCAGGATTGAACCAGGACTAAACCAGGACTAAACCAGTACTAAACCAGGACTAAACCAGGACTAAACCAGGACTAAACCAGGACTAAACCAGGAATAAACCAGGACTAAATCAGGACTAAACCAGGACTAAACCAGGACTAAACCAGGACTAAATCAGGACTAAACCAGGACTAAACCAGGACTAAATCAGGACTAAACCAGGACTAAACCAGGACTATACCAGGACTAAACCAGGACTAAACCAGGACTAAACCAGTACTAAACCAGGAATAAACCAGGACTAAATCAGGACTAAACCAGTACTAAACCAGGACTATACCAGGACTAAACCAGGACTAAACTAGGACTAAACCAGGACTAAACCAGGACTAAACCAGGACTAAACCAGGACTAAACCAGGACTAAACTAGGACTAAACCAGGACTAAACCAGGACTAAACCAGGACTATACCAGGACTAAACCAGGACTATACCAGGACTAAACCAGGACTAAACCAGGACTATACCAGTACTAAACCAGGACTAAACCAGGACTAAACCATGACTAAACCAGGACTAAATCAGGACAAAACCAGTACTAAACCAGGACTAGACCAAGTCTAAACCAGGACTAAATCAGGACTAAACCAGGACTAAACCAGGACTAAACCAGGACTAAACCAGGACTAAACAAGGACTAAATCAGGACTAAATTAGGACTAAACCAGGACTAAACCAGGACTAAACCAGGACTAAACCAGGACTAAATCAGGACTAAACCAGGACTAAACCACGACTAAACCACGACTAAACCAGTACTAAACCAGGACTAGACCTAGTCTAAACCAGGACTAAATCAGGACTAAACCAGGACTAAACCAGGACTAAACCTGGACTATACCAGGACTAAACCAGGACTAAACCAGGACAAAACCTGGACTATACCAGGACTAAACCAGGACTAAACCAGGACTAAACTAGGACTAAACCAGGACTAAACCAGGTCTAAACCAGGACTAAACCAGGACTAAATCAGGACTAAACCAGTACTAAACCAGGACTAAACCAGGACTAAACCAGTACTAAACCAGGACTAAACCAGAACTAAACCAGTACTAAACCAGGACTAAACCAGGTCTAAACCAGGAATAAACCAGGACTTTACCAGTACTAAACCAGGACTAAACCAGGACTAAACCAGGACTAAACCAGGACTAAACCAGGACTAAACCAGAACTAAACCAGGACTATACCAGGACTAAACCAGGACTAAACCAGGACTAGACCAAGTCTAAACCAGGACTAAATCAGGACTAAACCAGGACTAAACCAGGACTATACCAGGACTAAACCAGGACTAAACCAGGACTATACCAGGACTAAACCAGGACTAAACTAGGACTAAACCAGGACTAAACCAGGACTAGACCAAGTCTAAACCAGGACTAAATCAGGACTAAACCAGGACTAAACCAGGACTAAACCAGGACTAGACCAAGTCTAAACCAGGACTAAATCAGGACTAAACCAGGACTAAACCAGGACTAAACCAGGACTATACCAGGACTATACCAGGTCTAAACTAGGACTAAACCAGGACTAAACCAGGACTATACCAGGACTAACCCAGGACTATACCAGGACTAAACCAGGACTAAACCAGGACTAAACCAGGACTAAACCAGGACTAAACCAGGTCTAAACCAGGACTAAACCAGGACTAAACCAGGACTAAACCAGGTCTAAACCAGGACTAAACCAGGACCAAACCAGGACTAAACCAGGACCAAACCAGGACTAAACCAGGACTAAATCAGGACTAAATTAGGACTAAACCAGGACTAAACCAGGACTAAACCAGGACTAAACCAGGACTAAATCAGGACTAAACCAGGACTAAACCAGGACTAAACCAGGACTAAATTAGGACTAAACCAGGACTAAACCAGGACTAAACCAGGACTAAACCAGTACTAAATTAGGACTAAACCAGGACTAAACCAGGACTAAACCAGGACCAAACCAGGACTAAACCAGGACTAAACCAGGCCTAAACCAGGAAAAACCAGGACTAAACCAGGACTAAATTAGGACTAAACCAGGACTAAACCAGGACTAATCCAGGACTAAACCAGGACTAAACCAGGACTAAACTAGGACTAAACCAGGACTAAACCAGGACAAAACCAGGACTAAACCAGGACTAAATCAGGACTAAACCAGGACTAAACCAGGACTAGACCAAGTCTAAACCAGGACTAAACCGGGACCAAACTAGGACTAAACCAGGACTAAACCAGGACAAAACCAGGACTAAACCAGAACTAAACCAGGACTAAATCAGGACTAAATTAAGACTAAACCAGGACTAAACCAGGACTAAATCAGGACTAAACCAGTACTAAACCAAGTCTAAACCAGGACTAAACCAGAACTAAACCAGGACTAAACTAGGATTAAACCAGGACTAAACCAGGACAAAACCAGGACTAAACCAGTACTAAATTAGGACTAAACCAGGACTAAAGCAGGACTAAACCAGGACTAAATCAGGACTAAACCAGGACTAATCCAGGACTAAACCAGGACTAAATCAGGACTAAATTAGGACTAAACCAGGGCTAAACCAGTACTAAACCAGGACTAAACCAGGACTAAACCAGGACTAAACCAGGACTAAATCAGGACTAAATTAGGACTAAACCAGGACTAAACCAGGACCAAACCAGGACTAAATCAGGACTAAATTAGGACTAAACCAGGACTAAACCAGGACTAAATCAGGACTAAATCAGGACTAAATCAGGGCTAAATTAGGACTACACCAGGACTAAACCAGGACTAAATCAGGACTAAATTAGGACTAAACCAGGACTAAACCAGGACTAAATCAGGACTAAACTAGGACTAAACCAGGACTAAACCAGGACTACACCAGGACTAAACCAGGACTAAATCAGGACTAAACCAGGACTAAACCAGGACTAAATCAGGACTAAATCAGGACTAAATCAGGGCTAAATTAGGACTAAACCAGGACTAAACCAGGACTAAATCAGGACTAAACCAGGACTAATCCAGGACTAAACCAGGACTAAATCAGGACAAAACCAGGACTAAACCAGAACTAAACCAGGACTAAACCAGGTCTAAACCAGAACTAAACCAGGACTAGACCAAGTCTAAACAAGGACTAAATCAGGACTAAACCAGGACTAAACCAGGTCTAAACCAGGACTAAACCAGGACTAAACCAGGTCTAAACCAGGACTAAACCAGGTCTAAATCAGGACTAAACCAGGACTAAACCAGGACTAAACCAGGACTAAACCAGGACTAAATTACGACTAAACCAGGACTAAACCAGGACTAAATCAGGACTAAATCAAGACTAAACCAGGACTAAACCAGGACTAAACCAGGACTAAACCAGGACTAAACCAGGACTAAACCAGGACTAAACCAGGACTAAACCAGGAATAAACCAGGACTAAACCAGGACTAAACCAGGACTAAATTACGACTAAACCAGGACTAAACCAGGACTAAACCAGGACTAAATCAAGACTAAATCAGGACTGAACCAGGACTAAACCAGGACTAAACCAGGACTAAACCAGTACTAAACCAGGACTAAACCAGGACTAAACCAGGACTAAACCAGTACTAAACCAGGAATAAACCAGGACTAAATCAGGACTAAACCAGGACTAAACCAGGACTAAATCAGGACTAAATCAAGACTAAATCAGGACTGAACCAGGACTAAACCAGGACTAAACCAGGACTAAACCAGTACTAAACCAGGACTAAACCAGGACTAAACCAGGACTAAACCAGGACTAAACCAGGACTAAACCAGTACTAAACCAGGAATAAACCAGGACTAAACCAGGACTAAACCAGGACTAAATTACGACTAAACCAGGACTAAACCAGGACTAAATCAGGACTAAATCAAGACTAAATCAGGACTGAACCAGGTCTAAACCAGGACTAAACCAGGACTAAATCAGGACTAAACCAGGACTAAACCAGGACTAAATCAGGACTAAACCAGTACTAAACCAGGACTATACCAGGACTAAACCAGGACTAAACTAGGACTAAACCAGGACTAAACCAGGACTAAACCAGGACTATACCAGGACTAAACCAGGTCTAAACTAGGACTAAACCAGGACTAAACCAGGACTATACCAGGACTAAACCAGGACTAAACCAGGACTATACCAGTACTAAACCAGGACTAAACCAGGACTAAACCATGACTAAACCAGGACTAAATCAGGACTAAACCAGGACTAAACCAGGACTAAACCAGGACTAAACAAGGACTAAATCAGGACTAAATTAGGACTAAACCAGGACTAAACCAGGACTAAACCAGGACTAAACCACGACTAAACCAGGACTAAACTAGGACTAAACCAGGACTAAACCAGGACTAGACCAAGTCTAAACCAGGACTAAATCAGGACTAAACCAGGACTAAACCAGGTCTAAACCAGGACTAAACCAGGTCTAAACCAGGACTAAACCAGGACTAGACCAAGTCTAAACCAGGACTAAATCAGGACTAAACCAGGACTAAACCAGGACTAAACCAGGACTATACCAGGTCTAAACTAGGACTAAACCAGGACTATACCAGGACTAACCCAGGACTAAACCAGGTCTAAACCAGGACTAAACCAGGACTAAACCAGGACTAAACCAGGACTATACCAGGACTAAACCAGGTCTAAACCAGGACTAAACCAGGACTAAACCAGGACAAAACCAGGACCAAACCAGGACTAAATCAGGACTAAATCAGGACTAAACCAGGACTAAACCAGGTCTAAACCAGGACTAAACCAGGACCAAACCAGGACTAAACCAGGACTAAATCAGGACTAAATTAGGACTAAACCAGGCCTAAACCAGGAAAAACCAGGACTAAACCAGGACTAAATCAGGACTAAACCAGTACTAAACCAGGACTATACCAGGACTAAACCAGGACTAAACTAGGACTAAACCAGGACTAAATCAGGACTAAACCAGGACTAAACCAGGTCTAAACCAGGACTAAACCAGGTCTAAACCAGGACTAAACCAGGACTAGACCAAGTCTAAACCAGGACTAAATCAGGACTAAACCAGGACTAAACCAGGACTAAACCAGGACTATACCAGGTCTAAACTAGGACTAAACCAGGACTAACCCAGGACTAAACCAGGTCTAAACCAGGACTAAACCAGGACCAAACCAGGACTAAACCAGGACTAAACCAGGACTAAACCAGGACTAAACCAGGTCTAAACCAGGACTAAACCAGGACTAAACCAGGACAAAACCAGGACCAAACCAGGACTAAATCAGGACTAAATCAGGTCTAAACCAGGACTAAACCAGGACCAAACCAGGACTAAACCAGGACTAAATCAGGACTAAATTAGGACTAAACCAGGACTAAACCAGGACTAATCCAGGACTAAACCAGGACTAAATCAGGACTAAACCAGGACTAAACCAGTACTAAACCAGGACTAAACCAGGACTAAACCAGGACTAGACAAAGTCTAAACCAGGACTAAACCAGGACTAAACCAGAACTAAACCAGGACTAAACTAGGACTAAACCAGGACTAAACCAGGACAAAACCAGGACTAAACCAGGACTAAATCAGGACTAAACCAGGACTAAACCAGGACTAGACCAAGTCTAAACCAGGACTAAACCGGGACCAAACTAGGACTAAACCAGGACTAAACCAGGACAAAACCAGGACTAAACCAGAACTAAACCAGGACTAAATCAGGACTAAATCAGGACTAAACCAGGTCTAAACTAGGATTAAACCAGGACTAAACCAGGACAAAACCAGGACTAAACCAGTACTAAATTAGGACTAAACCAGGACTAAAGCAGGACTAAACCAGGACTAAATCAGGACTAAACCAGGACTAATCCAGGACTAAACCAGGACTAAATCAGGACAAAACCAGGACTAAACCAGGACTAAACCAGGACTAAACCAGGACTAAACCAGGACTAAACCAGGACTAAACCAGGAATAAACCAGGACTAAATAAGGACTAAACCAGGACTAAACCATGACTAAACCAGGACTAAACCAGGACTAAATTACGAATAAACCAGGACTAAACCAGGTCTAAACCAGGACTAAACCAGGACTAAATCAGGACTAAACCAGGAATAAACCAGGACTAAATCAGGACTAAACCAGGACTAAACCAGGACTAAACCAGGACTAAACTAGGACTAAATCAGGACTAAACCAGTACTAAACCAGGACTATACCAGGACTAAACCAGGACTAAACTAGGACTAAATCAGGACTAAACCAGTACTAAACCAGGACTATACCAGGACTAAACCAGGACTAAACCAGGACTAAACCAGGACTATACCAGGACTAAACCAGGACTAAACCAGGACTAAACCAGGACTAAACCAGGACTAAACCATGACTAAACCAGGACTAAATCAGGACTAAACCAGTACTAAACCAGGACTAAACCAGGACTAGACCAGGACTAAACCACGACTAAACCAGGACTAAACCAGTACTAAACCAGGACTAAACCACGACTAAACCAGGACTAAACCAGTACTAAACCAGGACTAAATCAGGACTAAACCAGGACTAAACCAGGACTAAACCACGACTAAACCAGGACTAAACCAGTACTAAACCAGGACTAAACCACGACTAAACCAGGACTAAACCAGTACTAAACCAGGACTAAACCAGAACTAAACCAGGACTAAACCACGACTAAACCAGGACTAAACCAGTACTAAACCAGGACTATACCAGGACTAAACCAGGACTAAACTAGGACTAAACCAGGACTAAACCAGGACTAGACCAAGTCTAAACCAGGACTAAATCAGGACTAAACCAGGACTAAACCAGGTCTAAACCAGGACTAAACCAGGTCTAAACCAGGACTAAACCAGGACTAGACCAAGTCTAAACCAGGACTAAATCAGGACTAAACCAGGACTAAACCAGGACTAAACCAGGACTATACCAGGTCTAAACTAGGACTAAACCAGGACTAAACCAGGACTATACCAGGTCTAAACTAGGACTAAACCAGGACTATACCAGGACTAACCCAGGACTATACCAGGACTAAACCAGGACTAAACCAGGACTAAACCAGGACTATACCAGGTCTAAACTAGGACTAAACCAGGACTATACCAGGACTAACCCAGGACTATACCAGGACTAAACCAGGACTATACCAGGACTAAACCAGGTCTAAACCAGGACTAAACCAGGACTAAACCAGGACTAAACCAGGACTAAACCAGGACTATACCAGGTCTAAACTAGGACTAAACCAGGACTAAACCAGGACTAAACCAGGACTATACCAGGACTAAACCAGGTCTAAACCAGGACTAAACCAGGACTAAACCAGGACTATACCAGGACTAAACCAGGACTAAACCAGGACTATACCAGGACTAAACCAGGTCTAAACCAGGACAAAACCAGGACCAAACCAGGACTAAATCAGGACTAAATCAGGACTAAACCAGGACTAAACCAGGTCTAAACCAGGACTAAACCAGGACAAAACCAGGACCAAACCAGGACTAAATCAGGACTAAATCAGGACTAAACCAGGACTAAACCAGGTCTAAACCAGGACTAAACCAGGACCAAACCAGGACTAAACCAGGACTAAACCAGGTCTAAACCAGGACTAAACCAGGACTAAACCAGGTCTAAACCAGGACTAAACCAGGTCTAAACCAGGACTAAATCAGGTCTAAACCAGGACTATACCAGGACTAAACCAGGACTAAATCAGGACTAAACCAGGACTAAACCAGGACTAAACCAGGACTAAACCAGGACTAACCCAGGACTATACCAGGACTAAACCAGGACTAAACCAGGACTAAACCAGGACTATACCAGGACTAAACCAGGTCTAAACCAGGACTAAACCAGGACTAAACCAGGACAAAACCAGGACCAAACCAGGACTAAATCAGGACTAAATCAGGACTAAACCAGGACTAAACCAGGTCTAAACCAGGACTAAACCAGGACCAAACCAGGACTAAACCAGGACTAAATCAGGACTAAACCAGGACCAAACCAGGACTAAACCAGGACTAAACCAGGTCTAAACCAGGACTAAACCAGGACTAAACCAGGTCTAAACCAGGACTAAACCAGGTCTAAACCAGGACTAAATCAGGTCTAAACCAGGACTATACCAGGACTAAACCAGGACTAAATCAGGACTAAACCAGGACTAAACCAGGACTAAACCAGGACTAAACCAGGACTATACCAGGTCTAAACTAGGACTAAACCAGGACTATACCAGGACTAACCCAGGACTATACCAGGACTAAACCAGGACTAAACCAGGATTAAACCAGGATTAAACCAGGACTAAACCAGGACTAAACCAGGTCTAAACCAGGACTAAACCAGGACTAAACCAGGACAAAACCAGGACCAAACCAGGACTAAATCAGGACTAAATCAGGACTAAACCAGGACTAAACCAGGTCTAAACTAGGACTAAACCAGGACTATACCAGGACTAACCCAGGACTATACCAGGACTAAACCAGGACTAAACCAGGATTAAACCAGGATTAAACCAGGACTAAACCAGGACTAAACCAGGACTAAACCAGGTCTAAACCAGGACTAAACCAGGTCTAAACCAGGACTAAATCAGGTCTAAACCAGGACTATACCAGGACTAAACCAGGACTAAATCAGGACTAAACCAGGACTAAACCAGGACTAAACCAGGACTAAACCAGGACTATACCAGGTCTAAACTAGGACTAAACCAGGACTATACCAGGACTAACCCAGGACTATACCAGGACTAAACCAGGACTAAACCAGGACTATACCAGGACTAAACCAGGACTAAACCAGGACTAAACCAGGACTAAACCAGGACTAAACCAGGTCTAAACCAGGACTAAACCAGGACTAAACCAGGATTAAACCAGGATTAAACCAGGACTAAACCAGGACTAAACCAGGACTAAACCAGGACTATACCAGGACTAAACCAGGTCTAAACCAGGACTAAACCAGGACTAAACCAGGACTAAACCAGGACTAAACCAGGACTAAACCAGGACTAAATCAGGTCTAAACCAGGACTAAACCAGGACTAAACCAGGACTAAACCAGGACTAAACCAGGACTAAACCAGGACTAAACCAGGACTCAGAACCTCTTCTTTCGTGGCTTCTTGGGTTTGATTGCTTGTTTGGATCGTAGTGAGTCTTGGCGTCGAGCGTTGTTGATTCGCAGCAGTCCTCCTGTCGCTATCATCATCGCAGCAACAGACTCCGCCCCGGGCAGGTGACTCCGCCCCCGGGCAGGTGGGTCAGCCTCTGACCTGTGACAGAAAGTGGGAGTGACGTTTGTTCATGCAAAGTCAATATCCAACATCTGAGATTCATGTTTAAAACTGTGATAAAAGAAATTAAACTACAATAAACCAGCACGTCACATGTTTAGTACTTATTATCTTATTGTTTGCAAAAGATTAATTAGAAATAATTCCAGTGCTAATTGTTGACCTGGAGCTGACCCTGACCCTGACCTGGAGCTGACCCTGACCTGGAGCTGACCCTGACCTGGAGCTGACCCTGACCCTGACCTGGAGCTGACCCTGACCTGGAGCTGACCCTAGCACGGGCCCCGGCACCATAACATTGTGTTTATGTTGAGCTGGTTTAGAGAACTCACAGACACTGGTAATTTTGACATAGTTATTAAAATAGCATCAGATAAAGTAAAAGTAGTTATATGTGTATATATACATGTATATATATATATATATATATATATATATTTATATATATATATATATATATATATATATATATATATATATATATTTATATATATATATATATATATACATACATATTGTATTGCCCTTATTCTCAACTTTTGCTCCTAAAACTTAAGCCTTAAGTCCAGCTCTGAGTTGAACTTTATTATTAGGCCCGAGCGCCACAAGCTGGCGAGAGGCCTATTAGTCTCGTAAGGCCGTGCGAAGCGCTCGCCCACTTCCAAACCCTCACTAACGCTCCTCCACTCATGCACGCCCCGTGCAGACTAATTAGTAGTAGGAAAATGGAACATTACCGTTGTAATCGGGTGAAGCCCGTGCAAAAGTGCGCACTAAACGAGCACTTTACATTCCCCATATAAAGCACTCATTTGCGCTAAGTGGCTCATGAATACGTTCCATCTCCTGCATGTTCCGTTCATATAAACATGTAATGCAAAAATTGAACATTATTGTCAAAAACACAAAGTGGGCGGAGCCCACTCAAAATGAATGAAAGTACCCGTCAGTGACCAGGGACCCACACCATGAGGTAGGAAAGCGCGAGCTCTTTCTGAAAATGTATAGTTTATGATATTTGAAAAAAATGTTCACACCTCTAAAGGTCGTGCCGCTACATTCTGGCTATTTCCCTTTTCTAAAATAAAAGAATGTGCGCGTTAGCGCCCCCAAATGTACCAAAAATGCATTGAGACATGGGAAATGACCCCAAAAATCTGATGGTAGAATCATGAAATTTGGCGCAGAGGTAGATGGCGACAAGAGAAGTAAAAAATATTATTACGGCAACGCCGTCCGCCCAACCAAATGTCGGCCATATTGCTTCAGAAATGGCTAAGCATGACTCGGGAGTTTTTCCAGACGTGGTACTTTTATGAACTCCTCTCAGGGCGTTGTCTCTAAAAAGCTGAAATTGTGTGAAAATGCTACTGAGGAGTGGGACATCAAAAGTTATTTAAATGACTTTGACCCTGTCACAGTTTCTGTGGGTTTGGGCGAAGCCGCAAACTGTAGCTAGAATTTCAGAAATCTCCCAAATTTAACATTTCTGCCGTTTGCGCAGATAAAGTCTGAATTGCGTCAAATTAGAATCAGTTGTTAAACTCTTTGCCCTAAACCTACTTGAAGTGAAATTAATTAATTTGGCGCCACAGCGCCCCCTACAGAGTTTATATGGAGGTTAAATGTTTAGTTTTGCGAAATTATCTGAAATTTCACCAGAACATGTTTACACTTTATACTTTTAACGAACTCCTCCCCCTCAGGGCGTTCGACATATGAACCTGATGAAATGTGGTGAGACTCATCTTCAGGACCATCAAAATGTATCAAAATTTTATTCAAAGAGTCACGGTGTCTGTGCGGCAGAGCCGCACATTTTGCCAAGAATTCAAAATAAAATGTCTTTTTGATGTAAAACAAAGTGAGAAGATGTGACAGCGTCACAGATTCAGCAGTAGATATATATATATATATATATATATATATATATATATATATATATAAGTGTATATGTATATATATATATATATATATATATATATATATACATATATATATATATATATATATATATCAGATCCTCTGATGGAAGTTGTCCAAGACTTGGATGAAATCAAGGCAGCGCTAAACGTCTTGTCTAACGATATCACCATGGTGACGGTGACGCAGCAGCAGGTGAAGCTTGTGGCACTGGTGGATGAAGTTAGTTACTACGACAACGTCTAGAGAAAAAAGATTGTGTCATAAATGGATTGGAAAGACGTATTTATGACCTTGAACAATACAAACGAATGAAGGACGTGATTATTAATGGGCTGGAAACAAAACATCACAATTACACACGAGCAGCTGCTGGTGATGGTGCCATGATGGGACCGGACGCCCCGGTGGAGGAGCCGCTCACCCCGGTGGAGGAGCCGCTCACCCCGGTGGAGGAGCCGCTCACCCCGGTGGAGGAGCCGCTCACCCCGGTGGAGGAGCCGCTCACCCCGGTGGAGGAGCCGCTCACACTGGAGCAACAAGTACTTACATTTATCACAACTAAAGACATATAAGTGGATCTGCCTCCTCCACCTGCTCCCTCCACCTTCTCCCTCCACCTTCTCCCTCCACCTGCTCCCTCCACCTGCTCCCTCCACCTGCCTCCTCCACCTGCTCCCTCCACCTGTTCCCTCCACCTGCTCCCTCCACCTGCTCCCTCCACCTGCCTCATCCACCTGCTCCCTCCACCTGATCCCTCCACCTGATCCCTCCACCTGCTCCCTCCACCTGATCCCTCCACCTGCTTCCCCGAAAGCGATGCCAAACCTGCGATAGTGGTTCGCTTTGTGAACAGAAAACACAGAGTGGATCTGCTGCTCCAGGCAAAGGGGATCAGGGCGTGGCACACAAGCTAAAGGGGAGCAGGGCGTGGCACACAAGCTAAAGGGGAGCAGGGCGTGGCACACAAGCTAAAGGGGAGCAGGGCGTGGCACACAAGCTAAAGGGGAGCAGGGCGTGGCACACAAGCTAAAGGGGAGCAGGGCGTGGCACACAAGCTAAAGGGGAGCAGGGCGTGGCACACAAGCTAAAGGGGAGCAGGGCGTGGCACACAAGCTAAAGGGGAGCAGGGCGTGGCACACAAGCTAAAGAGGAGCAGGGCGTGGCACACAAGCTAAAGGGGAGCAGGGCGTGGCACACAAGCTAAAGAGGAGCAGGGCGTGGCACACAAGCTAAAGAGGAGCAGGGCGTGGCACACAAGCTAAAGGGGAGCAGGGCGTGGCACACAAGCTAAAGGGGAGCAGGGCGTGGCACACAAGCTAAAGGGGAGCAGGGCGTGGCACACAAGCTAAAGGGGAGCAGGGCGTGGCACACAAGCTAAAGAGGAGCAGGGCGTGGCACACAAGCTAAAGGGGAGCAGGGCGTGGCACACAAGCTAAAGGGGAGCAGGGCGTGGCACACAAGCTAAAGAGGAGCAGGGCGTGGCACACAAGCTAAAGGGGAGCAGGGCGTGGCACACAAGCTAAAGAGGAGCAGGGCGTGGCACACAAGCTAAAGAGGAGCAGGGCGTGGCACACAAGCTAAAGAGGAGCAGGGCGTGGCACACAAGCTAAAGAGGAGCAGGGCGTGGCACACAAGCTAAAGAGGAGCAGGGCGTGGCACACAAGCTAAAGAGGAGCAGGGCGTGGCACACAAGCTAAAGGGGAGCAGGGCGTGGCACACAAGCTAAAGAGGAGCAGGGCGTGGCACACAAGCTAAAGGGGAGCAGGGCGTGGCACACAAGCTAAAGGGGAGCAGGGCGTGGCACACAAGCTAAAGAGGAGCAGGGCGTGGCACACAAGCTAAAGGGGAGCAGGGCGTGGCACACAAGCTAAAGAGGAGCAGGGCGTGGCACACAAGCTAAAGGGGAGCAGGGCGTGGCACACAAGCTAAAGGGGAGCAGGGCGTGGCACACAAGCTAAAGAGGAGCAGGGCGTGGCACACAAGCTAAAGGGGAGCAGGGCGTGGCACACAAGCTAAAGGGGAGCAGGGCGTGGCACACAAGCTAAAGGGGAGCAGGGCGTGGCACACAAGCTAAAGGGGAGCAGGGCGTGGCACACAAGCTAAAGGGGAGCAGGGCGTGGCACACAAGCTAAAGGGGAGCAGGGCGTGGCACACAAGCTAAAGAGGAGCAGGGCGTGGCACACAAGCTAAAGGGGAGCAGGGCGTGGCACACAAGCTAAAGAGGAGCAGGGCGTGGCACACAAGCTAAAGAGGAGCAGGGCGTGGCACACAAGCTAAAGAGGAGCAGGGCGTGGCACACAAGCTAAAGAGGAGCAGGGCGTGGCACACAAGCTAAAGGGGAGCAGGGCGTGGCACACAAGCTAAAGGGGAGCAGGGCGTGGCACACAAGCTAAAGGGGAGCAGGGCGTGGCACACAAGCTAAAGAGGAGCAGGGCGTGGCACACAAGCTAAAGAGGAGCAGGGCGTGGCACACAAGCTAAAGGGGAGCAGGGCGTGGCACACAAGCTAAAGGGGAGCAGGGCGTGGCACACAAGCTAAAGAGGAGCAGGGCGTGGCACACAAGCTAAAGGGGAGCAGGGCGTGGCACACAAGCTAAAGAGGAGCAGGGCGTGGCACACAAGCTAAAGGGGAGCAGGGCGTGGCACACAAGCTAAAGAGGAGCAGGGCGTGGCACACAAGCTAAAGGGGAGCAGGGCGTGGCACACAAGCTAAAGGGGAGCAGGGCGTGGCACACAAGCTAAAGGGGAGCAGGGCGTGGCACACAAGCTAAAGGGGAGCAGGGCGTGGCACACAAGCTAAAGAGGAGCAGGGCGTGGCACACAAGCTAAAGGGGAGCAGGGCGTGGCACACAAGCTAAAGAGGAGCAGGGCGTGGCACACAAGCTAAAGGGGAGCAGGGCGTGGCACACAAGCTAAAGAGGAGCAGGGCGTGGCACACAAGCTAAAGGGGAGCAGGGCGTGGCACACAAGCTAAAGGGGAGCAGGGCGTGGCACACAAGCTAAAGAGGAGCAGGGCGTGGCACACAAGCTAAAGGGGAGCAGGGCGTGGCACACAAGCTAAAGGGGAGCAGGGCGTGGCACACAAGCTAAAGGGGAGCAGGGCGTGGCACACAAGCTAAAGAGGAGCAGGGCGTGGCACACAAGCTAAAGGGGAGCAGGGCGTGGCACACAAGCTAAAGAGGAGCAGGGCGTGGCACACAAGCTAAAGGGGAGCAGGGCGTGGCACACAAGCTAAAGGGGAGCAGGGCGTGGCACACAAGCTAAAGAGGAGCAGGGCGTGGCACACAAGCTAAAGGGGAGCAGGGCGTGGCACACAAGCTAAAGGGGAGCAGGGCGTGGCACACAAGCTAAAGAGGAGCAGGGCGTGGCACACAAGCTAAAGGGGAGCAGGGCGTGGCACACAAGCTAAAGAGGAGCAGGGCGTGGCACACAAGCTAAAGAGGAGCAGGGCGTGGCACACAAGCTAAAGAGGAGCAGGGCGTGGCACACAAGCTAAAGGGGAGCAGGGCGTGGCACACAAGCTAAAGGGGAGCAGGGCGTGGCACACAAGCTAAAGGGGAGCAGGGCGTGGCACACAAGCTAAAGAGGAGCAGGGCGTGGCACACAAGCTAAAGAGGAGCAGGGCGTGGCACACAAGCTAAAGGGGAGCAGGGCGTGGCACACAAGCTAAAGGGGAGCAGGGCGTGGCACACAAGCTAAAGAGGAGCAGGGCGTGGCACACAAGCTAAAGGGGAGCAGGGCGTGGCACACAAGCTAAAGAGGAGCAGGGCGTGGCACACAAGCTAAAGGGGAGCAGGGCGTGGCACACAAGCTAAAGAGGAGCAGGGCGTGGCACACAAGCTAAAGGGGAGCAGGGCGTGGCACACAAGCTAAAGGGGAGCAGGGCGTGGCACACAAGCTAAAGGGGAGCAGGGCGTGGCACACAAGCTAAAGGGGAGCAGGGCGTGGCACACAAGCTAAAGAGGAGCAGGGCGTGGCACACAAGCTAAAGGGGAGCAGGGCGTGGCACACAAGCTAAAGAGGAGCAGGGCGTGGCACACAAGCTAAAGGGGAGCAGGGCGTGGCACACAAGCTAAAGAGGAGCAGGGCGTGGCACACAAGCTAAAGGGGAGCAGGGCGTGGCACACAAGCTAAAGGGGAGCAGGGCGTGGCACACAAGCTAAAGAGGAGCAGGGCGTGGCACACAAGCTAAAGGGGAGCAGGGCGTGGCACACAAGCTAAAGGGGAGCAGGGCGTGGCACACAAGCTAAAGGGGAGCAGGGCGTGGCACACAAGCTAAAGAGGAGCAGGGCGTGGCACACAAGCTAAAGGGGAGCAGGGCGTGGCACACAAGCTAAAGAGGAGCAGGGCGTGGCACACAAGCTAAAGGGGAGCAGGGCGTGGCACACAAGCTAAAGGGGAGCAGGGCGTGGCACACAAGCTAAAGAGGAGCAGGGCGTGGCACACAAGCTAAAGGGGAGCAGGGCGTGGCACACAAGCTAAAGGGGAGCAGGGCGTGGCACACAAGCTAAAGAGGAGCAGGGCGTGGCACACAAGCTAAAGGGGAGCAGGGCGTGGCACACAAGCTAAAGAGGAGCAGGGCGTGGCACACAAGCTAAAGGGGAGCAGGGCGTGGCACACAAGCTAAAGGGGAGCAGGGCGTGGCACACAAGCTAAAGAGGAGCAGGGCGTGGCACACAAGCTAAAGGGGAGCAGGGCGTGGCACACAAGCTAAAGAGGAGCAGGGCGTGGCACACAAGCTAAAGAGGAGCAGGGCGTGGCACACAAGCTAAAGAGGAGCAGGGCGTGGCACACAAGCTAAAGAGGAGCAGTATATATGTATAGACTGTCCAGTGTGATGTAGTGTCCAGTATTATGTAGTGTCCAGTGTGATGTAGTGTCCAGTGTGATGTAGTGTCCAGTATTATGTAGTGTCCAGTATTATGTAGTGTCCAGTATTATGTAGTGTCCAGTGTTATGTAGTGTCCAGTATTATGTAGTGTCCAGTATTATGTAGTGTCCAGTGTGATGTAGTGTCCAGTATTATGTAGTGTCCAGTATTATGTAGTGTCCAGTATTATGTAGTGTCCAGTGTGATGTAGTGTCCAGTGTGATGTAGTGTCCAGTATTATGTAGTGTCCAGTATTATGTAGTGTCCAGTATTATGTAGTGTCCAGTGTTATGTAGTGTCCAGTATTATGTAGTGTCCAGTATTATGTAGTGTCCAGTGTGATGTAGTGTCCAGTATTATGTAGCGTCCAGTGTGATGTAGTGTCCAGTATTATGTAGTGTCCAGTATTATGTAGTGTCCAGTGTGATGTTTGTGTCCAGTGTTATGTAGTGTCCAGTGTGATGTAGTGTCCAGTATTATGTAGCGTCCAGTGTGATGTAGTGTCCAGTATTATGTAGTGTCCAGTATTATGTAGTGTCCAGTGTGATGTAGTGTCCAGTATTATGTAGTGTCCAGTATTATGTAGTGTCCAGTATTATGTAGTGTCCAGTGTTATGTAGTGTCCAGTGTGATGTAGTGTCCAGTATTATGTAGTGCCCAGTATTATGTAGTGTCCAGTGTGATGTAGTGTCCAGTGTTATGTAGTGTCCAGTGTGATGTAGTGTCCAGTGTGATGTAGTGTCCAGTGTGATGTTTGTGTCCAGTGTTATGTAGTGTCCAGTATTATGTAGTGTCCAGTGTGATGTAGTGTCCAGTGTTATGTAGTGTCCAGTATTATGTAGTGTCCAGTATTATGTAGTGTCCAGTGTGATGTAGTGTCCAGTGTTATGTAGTGTCCAGTGTTATGTAGTGTCCAGTATTATGTAGTGTCCAGTGTTATGTAGTGTCCAGTGTTATGTAGTGTCCAGTGTTATGTAGTGTCCAGTGTGATGTAGTGTCCAGTATTATGTAGTGTCCAGTGTGATGTAGTGTCCAGTGTGATGTAGTGTCCAGTGTGATGTAGTGTCCAGTGTGATGTAGTGTCCAGTGTTATGTAGTGTCCAGTATTATGTAGTGTCCAGTATTATGTAGTGTCCAGTGTGATGTAGTGTCCAGTATTATGTAGTGTCCAGTGTTATGTAGTGTCCAGTATTATGTAGTGTCCAGTGTTATGTAGTGTCCAGTATTATGTAGTGTCCAGTGTGATGTAGTGTCCAGTGTGATGTAGTGTCCAGTGTTATGTAGTGTCCAGTATTATGTAGTGTCCAGTGTTATGTAGTGTCCAGTATTATGTAGTGTCCAGTATTATGTAGTGTCCAGTGTGATGTAGTGTCCAGTATTATGTAGTGTCCAGTGTTATGTAGTGTCCAGTATTATGTAGTGTCCAGTGTGATGTAGTGTCCAGTATTATGTAGTGTCCAGTGTTATGTAGTGTCCAGTGTTATGTAGTGTCCAGTGTGATGTAGTGTCCAGTATTATGTAGTGTCCAGTGTGATGTAGTGTCCAGTGTGATGTAGTGTCCAGTATTATGTAGTGTCCAGTGTGATGTAGTGTCCAGTATTATGTAGTGTCCAGTGTGATGTAGTGTCCAGTGTGATGTAGTGTCCAGTGTGATGTAGTGTCCAGTATTATGTAGTGTCCAGTGTTATGTAGTGTCCAGTGTGATGTAGTGTCCAGTATTATGTAGTGTCCTGTGTGATGTAGTGTCCAGTATTATGTAGTGTCCAGTGTGATGTAGTGTCCAGTATTATGTAGTGTCCAGTGTGATGTAGTGTCCAGTATTATGTAGTGTCCAGTATTATGTAGTGTCCAGTGTGATGTAGTGTCCAGTATTATGTAGTGTCCAGTGTGATGTAGT
>JAPEHP010000020.1:891809-954309 GCA_026437355.1 Eucyclogobius newberryi | reverse complement strand
CGTAAAACGCTGACCTCAT
Organism: Eucyclogobius newberryi; assembly: GCA_026437355.1. Classification (NCBI taxonomy): domain Eukaryota; kingdom Metazoa; phylum Chordata; class Actinopteri; order Gobiiformes; family Gobiidae; genus Eucyclogobius; species Eucyclogobius newberryi. Next base: position 954,290 of record JAPEHP010000020.1, on the reverse strand, counting down.
GAGCGTAAGACGCTGACCTCATGAGCGTTGAAAACGCTGACCTCAAGAGCGTTGAAGACGCTGACCTCATGAGCGTAAGACGCTGACCTCATGAGCGTAAGACGCTGACCTCATGAGCTTAAGACGCTGACCTCATGAGCGTTGAAGACGCTGACCTCATGAGCGTAAAACGCTGACCTCATGAGCGTTGAAGACGCTGACCTCATGAGCGTAAGACGCTGACCTCATGAGCGTAAGACGCTGACCTCATGAGCGTTGAAGACGCTGACCTCATGAGCGTAAGACGCTGACCTCATGAGCGTAAGACGCTGACCTCATGAGCGTTGAAGACGCTGACCTCATGAGCGTAAGACGCTGACCTCATGAGCGTTGAAGACGCTGAGCTCTTGAGCGTAAAACGCTGACCTCATGAGCGTAAGACGCTGACCTCATGAGCGTAATACGCTGACCTCATGAGCGTAAGACGCTGACCTCATGAGCGTTGAAGACGCTGAGCTCTTGAGCGTAAAACGCTGACCTCATGACCGTAAGACGCTGACCTCATGAGCGTAAGACGCTGACCTCATGAGCGTTGAAGACGCTGACCTCATGAGCGTTGAAGACGCTGACCTGATGAGCGTAAGACGCTGACCTCATGAGCGTTGAAGACGCTGAGCTCTTGAGCGTAAAACGCTGACCTCATGAGCGTTAAAGACGCTGACGTCATGAGCGTAAGACGCTGACCTCATGAGCGTTAAAGACGCTGACCTCATGAAAGTTAAAGACGCTGACCTCATGAGCGTTGCAGACGCTGACCTCATGACCGTTGAAGACGCTGAGTTCTTGAGCGTAAGACGCTGACCTCATGAGCGTTAAAGACGCTGACCTCATGAAAGTTAAAGACGCTGACCTCATGAGCGTTGCAGACGCTGACCTCATGACCGTTGAAGACGCTGAGTTCTTGAGCGTAAGACGCTGACTTCAAGAGCGTTGAAGACGCTGACGTCATGAGCGTTGCAGACGCTGACCAAATGAGCGTTGGACCTCATGAGCGTTAAAGACGCTGACGTCATGAGCGTAAGACGCTGACCTCATGAGCGTTGAAGACGCTGAGCTCTTGAGCGTAAAACGCTGACCTCATGAGCGTTGCAGACGCTGAGTTCTTGAGCGTAAGACGCTGACCTCATGAGCGTTGAAAACGCTGACCTCATGAACGTTGAAGACGCTGAGCTCTTGAGCGTAAAACGCTGACCTCATGAGCGTAAGACGCTGACCTCATGAGCGTTGAAAACGCTGACCTCAAGAGCGTTGAAGACGCTGACCTCATGAGCGTAAGACGCTGACCTCATGAGCTTAAGACGCTGACCTCATGAGCGTTGAAGACGCTGACCTCATGAGCGTAAAACGCTGACCTCATGAGCGTTGAAGACGCTGACCTCATGAGCGTAAGACGCTGACCTCATGAGCGTTGAAGACGCTGACCTCATGAGCGTAAGACGCTGACCTCATGAGCGTTGAAGACGCTGACCTCATGAGCGTAAAACGCTGACCTCATGAGCGTTGAAGACGCTGAGCTCTTGAGCGTAAAACGCTGACCTCATGAGCGTAAGACGCTGACATCATGAGCGTAAGACGCTGACCTCATGAGCATAAAACGCTGACCTCATGAACGTAAGACGCTGACCTCATGAGCGTTGAAAACGCTGACCTCATGAGCGTAAGACGCTGACCTCATGAGCGTAAGACGCTGACCTCATGAGCGTTGTATACGCTGACCTCATGAACGTAAGACGCTGACCTCATGAGCGTTGTAGACGCTGACCTCATGAACGTAAGACGCTGACGTCATGAGCATAAGACGCTGACCTCATGAGCGTTGAAGACGCTGACCTCATGAGCGTAAAACGCTGACCTCATGAGCGTTGAAGACGCTGAGCTCTTGAGCGTAAAACGCTGACCTCATGAGCGTTGAAGACGCTGACCTCATGAGCGTTAAAGACGCTGACGTCATGAGCGTTGCAGACGCTGAACAAATGAGCGTAAGACGCTGACCTCATGAGCGTAAGACGCCGACGTCATGAGCATAAGACGCTGACCTCATGAGCGTTGAAGACGCTGACCTCATGAGCGTAAAACGCTGACCTCATGAGCGTTGAAGACGCTGACCTCATGAGCGTTGCAGACGCTGACCTCATGATTGTTGAAGACGCTGACCTCATGAGTGTAAAACGCTGACCTCATGAGCGTTGAAGACGCTGACCTCATGAACGTTGAAGACGCTGAGCTCTTGAGCGTAAAACGCTGACCTCATGAGCGTAAGACGCTGACCTCATGAGCGTTGAAAACGCTGACCTCAAGAGCGTTGAAGACGCTGACCTCATGAGCGTAAGACGCTGACCTCATGACCGTAAGACGCTGACCTCATGAGCGTAAGACGCTGACCTCATGAGCTTAATACGCTGACCTCATGAGCGTAAGACGTTGACCTCATGAGCGTAAGACGCTGACCTCATGAGCGTTGAAGACGCTGACCTCATGAGCGTAAGACGCTGACCTCATGAGCGTAAGACGCTGACCTCATGAGCGTTGAAGACGCTGAGCTCTTGAGCGTAAAACGCTGACCTCATGAGCGTTGAAGACGCTGACCTCATGAGCGTAAGACGCTGACCTCATGAGCGTAAAACGCTGACCTCATGAGCGTTGAAGACGCTGAGCTCTTGAGCGTAAAACGCTGACCTCATGAGCGTAAGACGCTGACCTCATGAGCGTAATACGCTGACCTCATGAGCGTAAAACGCTGACCTCATGAGCGTTGAAGACGCTGAGCTCTTGAGCGTAAAACGCTGACCTCATGACCGTAAGACGCTGACCTCATGAGCGTAAGACGCTGACCTCATGAGCGTTGAAGACGCTGACCTCATGAGCGTTGAAGACGCTGACCTGATGAGCGTAAGACGCTGACCTGATGAGCGTAAGACGCTGAACTAATGAGCGTAAGACGCTGACCTCATGAGCGTAAGACGCCGACGTCATGAGCATAAGACGCTGACCTCATGAGCGTTGAAGACGCTGACCTCATGAGCGTAAAACGCTGACCTCATGAGCGTTGAAGACGCTGACCTCATGAGCGTTGCAGACGCTGACCTCATGATTGTTGAAGACGCTGACCTCATGAGTGTAAAACGCTGACCTCATGAGCGTTGAAGACGCTGACCTCATGAACGTTGAAGACGCTGAGCTCTTGAGCGTAAAACGCTGACCTCATGAGCGTAAGACGCTGACCTCATGAGCGTTGAAAACGCTGACCTCAAGAGCGTTGAAGACGCTGACCTCATGAGCGTAAGACGCTGACCTCATGACCGTAAGACGCTGACCTCATGAGCGTAAGACGCTGACCTCATGAGCTTAATACGCTGACCTCATGAGCGTAAGACGTTGACCTCATGAGCGTAAGACGCTGACCTCATGAGCGTTGAAGACGCTGACCTCATGAGCGTAAGACGCTGACCTCATGAGCGTAAGACGCTGACCTCATGAGCGTTGAAGACGCTGAGCTCTTGAGCGTAAAACGCTGACCTCATGAGCGTTGAAGACGCTGACCTCATGAGCGTAAGACGCTGACCTCATGAGCGTAAAACGCTGACCTCATGAGCGTTGAAGACGCTGAGCTCTTGAGCGTAAAACGCTGACCTCATGAGCGTAAGACGCTGACCTCATGAGCGTAATACGCTGACCTCATGAGCGTAAAACGCTGACCTCATGAGCGTTGAAGACGCTGAGCTCTTGAGCGTAAAACGCTGACCTCATGACCGTAAGACGCTGACCTCATGAGCGTAAGACGCTGACCTCATGAGCGTTGAAGACGCTGACCTCATGAGCGTTGAAGACGCTGACCTGATGAGCGTAAGACGCTGACCTCATGAGCGTTGAAGACGCTGAACTCTTCAGCGTAAAACGCTGACCTCATGAGCGTTAAAGACGCTGACCTCATGAGCGTTGAAGACGCTGACCTCATGAGCATAAGACGCTGACCTCATGAGCGTTGCAGACGCTGACCTCATGAGCGTAAGACGCTGACCTCATGAGCGTAAGACGCTGACCTCATGAGCGTTGTAGACGCTGACCTCATGAGCGTAAGACGCTGACCTCACGAGCGTTGAAGATACTGACCCCATGAGCGTCGAAGACGCTGACGTCATGAGCGTTAAAGACGCTGACGTCATGAGCGTTGCAGACGCTGAACAAATGAGCGTAAGACGCTGACCTCATGAGCTTAAACGCTGACCTCATGAGCGTTGAAGACGCTGACCTGATGAGCGTAAGACGCTGACCTCATGAGCGTAAGACGCTGACATCATGAGCGTTGAAAACGCTGACCTCATGAGCGTAAGACGCTGACCTCATGAGCGTTGTAGACGCTGACCTCATGAGCGTAAGACGCTGACCTCATGAGCGTTGAAAACGCTGACCTCATGAGCGTTGAAGACGTTGAGCTCTTGAGCGTAAAACGCTGACCTCATGAGCGTTGAAGACGCTGACCTCATGAGCATAAGACGCTGACATCATGAGCGTAAGACGCTGACCTCATGAGCGTAAAACGCTGACCTCATGAACGTAAGACGCTGACCTCATGAGCGTTGAAAACGCTGACCTCATGAGCGTAAGACGCTGACCTCATGAGCTTTGCAGACGCTGACCTCATGAGCGTAAGAAGCTGACCTCAAGAGCGTTGAAGACGCTGACCTCATGAGCGTAAGACGCTGACCTCATGAGCTTAAACGCTGACCTCATGAGCGTTGAAGACGCTGACCTCATGAGCGTAAAACGCTGACCTCATGAGCGTAAAACGCTGACCTCATGAGCGTAAGACGCTGACCTCATGAGCGTTGAAGACGCTGACCTCATGAGCGTAAAACGCTGACCTCATGAGCGTAAGAAGCTGACCTCATGAGCTTTGCAGACGCTGACCTCATGAGCGTAAGACGCTGACCTCAAGAGCGTTGAAGACGCTGACCTCATGAGCGTAAGAGGCTGACCTCATGAGCGTAAGACGCTGACCTCATGAGCTTTGCAGACGCTGACCTCATGAGCGTAAGACGCTGACCTCATGAGCGTAAGACGCTGACCTCATGAGCGTAAAACGCTGACCTCATGAGCGTAAGACGCTGACCTCATGAGCGTTGAAGACGCTGAGCTCTTGAGCGTAAAACGCTGACCTCATGAGCGTAAGACGCTGACCTCATGAGCGTTGCAGAGGCTGAGCTCTTGAGCGTAAAACGCTGACCTCATGAGCGTCGAAGACGCTGACGTCATGAGCATAAGACGCTGACCTCATCAGAGCAAGACGCTGACCTCATGAGCGTAAGACGCTGACCTCAAGAGCGTTGAAGACGCTGACCTGATGAGCGTAAGACGCTGACCTAATGAGCGTAAGACGCTGACCTCATGAGCGTTGAAGACGCTGAACTCTTCAGCGTAAGACGCTGACTTCATGAGCGTAAGACGCTGACCTAATGAGCGTAAGACGCTGACCTCATGAGCGTTAAAGACGCTGACCTCATGAGCGTAAGACGCTGACCTCATGAGCATAAGACGCTGACTTCATGAGCGTTGCAGACGCTGAGCTCTTGAGCGTAAAACGCTGACCTCACGAGCGTTGAAGATACTGACCCCATGAGCGTCGAAGACGCTGACGTCATGAGCATAAGACGCTGACCTCATCAGAGCAAGACGCTGACCTCATGAGCGTTGAAAACGCTGACCTCATGAGCGTAAGACGCTGACCTCATGAGCGTTGAAGACGCTGACCTGATGAGCGTAAGACGCCGACCTCATGAGCGTAAGACGCTGACCTCATGAGCTTTGAAGACGCTGAACTCTTGAGCGTAACACGCTGACCTCATGAGCGTTGAAAACGCTGACCTCATGAGCGTAAGACGCTGACCTCATGAGCGTTAAAGACGCTGACGTCATTAGCATAAGACGCTGACCTCATCAGAGCAAGACGCTGACCTCATGAGCGTTGAAAACGCTGACCTCTTGAGCGTAAAACGCTGACCTCATGAGCGTTGAAGACGCTGACCTCATGAGCGTAAAACGCTGACCTCATGAGCGTTGAAGACGCTGAACTCTTGAGCGTAAAACGCTGACCTCATGAGCGTTGAAGACGCTGACCTCATGAGCGTAAAACGCTGACCTCATGAGCGTAAGACGCTGACCTCATGAGCTTTGCAGACGCTGACTTCATGAGCGTTGAAGACGCTGACCTCATGAGCGTAAAACGCTGACCTCATGAGCGTAAGACGCTGACCTCATGAGCTTTGCAGACGCTGACCTCATGAGCGTAAGACGCTGACCTCATGAGCGTTGAAAACGCTGACCTCATGAGCGTAAGACGCTGACCTCATGAGCGTAAAACGCTGACCTCATGAGCGTTGAAGACGCTGACCTCATGAGCGTAAGACGCTGACCTCATGAGTGTTGAAGACGCTGACCTCATGAGCGTAAGACGCTGACCTCATGAGCGTTGAAGACGCTGAACTCTTGAGCGTAAAACGCTGACCTCATGAGCGTAAGACGCTGACCTCATGAGCGTAAGACGCTGACCTCATGAGCGTAAAACGCTGACCTCATGAGCGTTGAAGACGCTGACCTCATGATCGTTGAAGACGCTGACCTCATGAGCGTTGAAAACGCTGACCTCATGAGCTTTGCAGACGCTGACCTCATGAGCGTAAGACGCTGACCTCATGAGCGTAAAACGCTGACCTCATGAGCGTTGAAGACGCTGACCTCATGAGCGTAAGACGCTGACCTCATGAGCGTAAGACGCTGACCTCATGAGCGTTGAAGACGCTGACCTCATGAGCGTTGAAAACGCTGACCTCATGAGCGTAAGACGCTGACCTCATGAGCGTTGAAGACGCTGACCTCATGAGCGTAAGACGCTGACCTCATGAGCGTTGAAAACGCTGACCTCATGAGCGTTGAAGATACTGACCCCATGAGCGTCGAAGACGCTGACGTCATGAGCGTTAAAGACGCTGACGTCATGAGCGTTGAAAACGCTGACCTCATGAGCGTAAGACGCTGACCTCATGAGCGTAAGACGCTGACCTCATGAGCGTTGAAGACGCTGACCTCATGAGCGTAAGACGCTGACCTCATGAGCGTTGAAGACGCTGACCTGATGAGCGTAAGACGCTGACCTGATGAGCGTAAGACGCTGACCTAATGAGCGTAAGACGCTGACCTCATGAGCGTAAGAGGCTGACATCATGAGCGTAAGACGCTGACCTCATGAGCGTAAGAGGCTGACCTCATGAGCGTTGAAGACGCTGACCTCATGAGCGTAAGAGGCTGACCTCATGAGCGTAAGACGCTGACCTCATGAGCGTAAAACGCTGACCTCATGAGCGTTGAAGACGCTGAGCTCTTGAGCGTAAGAGGCTGACCTCATGAGCGTAAGACGCTGACCTCATGAGCGTTGAAGACGCTGACCTCATGAGCGTAAGAGGCTGACCTCATGAGCGTAAGACGCTGACCTCATGAGCGTAAGACGCTGACATCATGAGCGTAAGACGCTGACCTCATGAGCGTAAGACGCTGACATCATGAGCGTAAGACGCTGACCTCATGAGCGTCGAAGACGCTGACGTCATGAGCGTTAAAGACGCTGACCTCATGAGCTTAAGACGCTGACCTCATGAGCGTTGAAGACGCTGACCTCATGAGCTTAAGACGCTGACCTCATGAGTGTAAGACGCTGACCTCATGAGCGTAAAACGCTGACCTCATGAGCGTTGAAGACGCTGAGCTCTTGAGCGTAAAACGCTGACCTCATGAGAGTAAGACGCTGACCTCATGAGCGTTGAAAACGCTGACCTCATGAGCGTAAAACGCTGACCTCATGAGCGTTGAAGACGCTGACCTCATGAGCGTAAGACGCTGACCTCATGAGCGTCGAAGACGCTGACGTCATGAGCGTTAAAGACGCTGACCTCATGAGCGTAAGACGCTGACCTCATGAGCGTTGAAGACGCTGACCTCATGAGCGTTGAAGACGCTGACCTCATGAGCGTTGAAGACGCTGACCTCATGAGCGTCAAAGACGCAGACGCTGACTTCATGAGCGTAAGACGCTGACCTCATGAGCGTAAGACGCTGACCTCATGAGCGTTGAAAAAGCTGACCTCATGAGCGTAAGACGCTGACCTCATGAGCGTTGAAGACGCTGACCTCATGAGCGTTGAAGACGCTGTGCTCTTGAGCGTAAAACGCTGACCTCATGAGCGTAAAACGCTGACCTCATGAGCGTTGAAAATGCTGACCTCATGAGCGTTGAAAAGGCTGACCTCATGAGCTTAAAACGCTGACCTCATGAGCATAAGACGCTGACCTCATGAGCGTTGAAGACGCTGATCTCATGAGCGTTGAAAACGCTGACCTCATGAGCGTTGAAGACGCTGACCTCATGAGCGTAAGACGCTGACCTCATGAGCGTTGAAGACGCTGAGCTCTTGAGCGTAAAACGCTGACCTCATGAGCGTAAGACGCTGACCTCATGAGCGTTGAAAACGCTGACCTCATGAGCGTTGAAGACGCTGATCTCATGAGCGTTGAAGACGCTGACCTCATGAGCATAAGACGCTGACCTCATGATCGTTAAAGACGCTGATCTCATGAGCGTTGAAAACGCTGACCTCATGAGCGTTGAAGACGCTGACCTCATGAGCATAAGACGCTGACCTCATGATCGTTAAAGACGCTGATCTCATGAGCGTTGAAAACGCTGACCTCATGAGCGTTGAAGACGCTGACCTCATGAGCGTAAAACGCTGACCTCATGAGCGTTGAAGACGCTGACCTCATGAGCGTTGAAAACGCTGACCTCATGAGCGTTGAAGACGCTGACCTCATGAGCGTAAGACGCTGACCTCATGAGCGTAAAACGCTGACCTCATGAGCGTTGAAGACCCTGACCTCATGAGCGTAAGACGCTGACCTCATGAGCGTAAAACGCTGACCTCATGAGCGTTGAAGACCCTGACCTCATGAGCGTAAAACGCTGACCTCATGAGCGTTGAAGACCCTGACCTCATGAGCGTAAGACGCTGACCTCATGAGCTTTGCAGACGCTGACCTCATGAGCGTAAGACGCTGACCTCAAGAGCGTTGAAGACGCTGACCTCATGAGCGTAAGACGCTGACCTCATGAGCGTTGCAGACACTGAATTCATGAGCGTAAGACGCTGACCTCATGAGCGTTAAAGACGCTGACCTCATGAGCGTTGAAGACGCTGACCTCATGAGCGTTAAAGACGCTGACCTCATGAGCGTTGAAGACGCTGACCTCATGAGCGTAAGACGCTGACCTCATGAGCGTTGAAAAAGCTGACCTCATGAGCGTTGAAGACGCTGATCTCATGAGCGTTGAAAACGCTGACCTCATGAGCGTTGAAGACGCTGACCTCATGAGCATAAGACGCTGACCTCATGATCGTTAAAGACGCTGATCTCATGAGCGTTGAAAACGCTGACCTCATGAGCGTTGAAGACGCTGACCTCATGAGCATAAGACGCTGACCTCATGATCGTTAAAGACGCTGATCTCATGAGCGTTGAAGACGCTGACCTCATGAGCGTTGAAGACGCTGACCTCATGAGCATAAGACGCTGACCTCATGATCGTTAAAGACGCTGATCTCATGAGCGTTGAAAACGCTGATCTCATGAGCGTTGAAAACGCTGACCTCATGAGCGTTGAAGACGCTGACCTCATGAGCGTAAAACGCTGACCTCATGAGCGCTGACGACGCTGACCTCATGAGCATAAGACGCTGACCTCATGATCGTTAAAGACGCTGATCTCATGAGCGTTGAAAACGCTGACCTCATGAGCGTTGAAGACGCTGACCTCATGAGCGTAAGACGCTGACCTCATGAGCGTTGAAGACGCTGACCTCATGAGCGTTGAAAACGCTGACCTCATGAGCGTTGAAGACGCTGACCTCATGAGCGTAAGACGCTGACCTCATGAGCGTAAAACGCTGACCTCATGAGCGTTGAAGACCCTGACCTCATGAGCGTAAGACGCTGACCTCATGAGCGTAAAACGCTGACCTCATGAGCGTTGAAGACCCTGACCTCATGAGCGTAAAACGCTGACCTCATGAGCTTTGCAGACGCTGACCTCATGAGCGTAAGACGCTGACCTCAAGAGCGTTGAAGACGCTGACCTCATGAGCGTAAGACGCTGACCTCATGAGCGTTGCAGACACTGAATTCATGAGCGTAAGACGCTGACCTCATGAGCGTTAAAGACGCTGACCTCATGAGCGTTGAAGACGCTGACCTCATGAGCGTTAAAGACGCTGACCTCATGAGCGTTGAAGACGCTGACCTCATGAGCGTAAGACGCTGACCTCATGAGCGTTGAAAAAGCTGACCTCATGAGCGTTGAAGACGCTGATCTCATGAGCGTTGAAAACGCTGACCTCATGAGCGTTGAAGACGCTGACCTCATGAGCATAAGACGCTGACCTCATGATCGTTAAAGACGCTGATCTCATGAGCGTTGAAAACGCTGACCTCATGAGCGTTGAAGACGCTGACCTCATGAGCATAAGACGCTGACCTCATGATCGTTAAAGACGCTGATCTCATGAGCGTTGAAGACGCTGACCTCATGAGCGTTGAAGACGCTGACCTCATGAGCATAAGACGCTGACCTCATGATCGTTAAAGACGCTGATCTCATGAGCGTTGAAAACGCTGATCTCATGAGCGTTGAAAACGCTGACCTCATGAGCGTTGAAGACGCTGACCTCATGAGCGTAAAACGCTGACCTCATGAGCGCTGACGACGCTGACCTCATGAGCTTTGCAGACGCTGACCTCATGAGCGTTGAAGACCCTGACCTCATGAGCGTAAGACGCTGACCTCATGAGCTTTGCAGACGCTGACCTCATGAGCGTAAGACGCTGACCTCAAGAGCGTTGAAGACGCTGTGCTCTTGAGCGTAAAACGCTGACCTCATGAGCGTAAAACGCTGACCTCATGAGCGTTGAAAATGCTGACCTCATGAGCGTTGAAAAGGCTGACCTCATGAGCTTAAAACGCTGACCTCATGAGCATAAGACGCTGACCTCATGAGCGTTGAAGACGCTGATCTCATGAGCGTTGAAAACGCTGACCTCATGAGCGTTGAAGACGCTGACCTCATGAGCGTAAGACGCTGACCTCATGAGCGTTGAAGACGCTGAGCTCTTGAGCGTAAAACGCTGACCTCATGAGCGTAAGACGCTGACCTCATGAGCGTTGAAAACGCTGACCTCATGAGCGTTGAAGACGCTGATCTCATGAGCGTTGAAAACGCTGACCTCATGAGCGTTGAAGACGCTGACCTCATGAGCATAAGACGCTGACCTCATGATCGTTAAAGACGCTGATCTCATGAGCGTTGAAAACGCTGACCTCATGAGCGTTGAAGACGCTGACCTCATGAGCATAAGACGCTGACCTCATGAGCGCTGACGACGCTGACCTCATGAGCATAAGACGCTGACCTCATGATCGTTAAAGACGCTGATCTCATGAGCGTTGAAAACGCTGATCTCATGAGCGTTGAAAACGCTGACCTCATGAGCGTTGAAGACGCTGACCTCATGAGCGTAAAACGCTGACCTCATGAGCGCTGACGACGCTGACCTCATGAGCATAAGACGCTGACCTCATGATCGTTAAAGACGCTGATCTCATGAGCGTTGAAAACGCTGACCTCATGAGCGTTGAAGACGCTGACCTCATGAGCGTAAGACGCTGACCTCATGAGCGTTGAAGACGCTGACCTCATGAGCGTTGAAAACGCTGACCTCATGAGCGTTGAAGACGCTGACCTCATGAGCGTAAGACGCTGACCTCATGAGCGTAAAACGCTGACCTCATGAGCGTTGAAGACCCTGACCTCATGAGCGTAAGACGCTGACCTCATGAGCGTAAAACGCTGACCTCATGAGCGTTGAAGACCCTGACCTCATGAGCGTAAAACGCTGACCTCATGAGCGTTGAAGACCCTGACCTCATGAGCGTAAGACGCTGACCTCATGAGCTTTGCAGACGCTGACCTCATGAGCGTAAGACGCTGACCTCAAGAGCGTTGAAGACGCTGACCTCATGAGCGTAAGACGCTGACCTCATGAGCGTTGCAGACGCTGAATTCATGAGCGTAAGACGCTGACCTCATGAGCGTTAAAGACGCTGACCTCATGAGCGTTGAAGACGCTGACCTCATGAGCGTTAAAGACGCTGACCTCATGAGCGTTGAAGACGCTGACCTCATGAGCGTAAGACGCTGACCTCATGAGCGTTGAAAAAGCTGACCTCATGAGCGTTGAAGACGCTGACCTCATGAGCGTAAGACGCTGACCTCATGAGCGTAAGACGCTGACCTGATGAGCGTAAGACACTGACCTCATGAGCTTAAAACGCTGACCTCATGAGCATAAGATGCTGACCTCATGAGCGTTGAAGACACTGACCTAATAAGCGTTGAAGACGCTGACCTCATGAGCATTGAAAACGCTGACCTCATGAGCGTAAGACGCTGACCTCATGAGCGTAAAACGCTGACCTCATGAGCGTTGAAGACGCTGACCTCATGAGCGTAAGACGCTGACCTCATGAGCGTAAGACGCTGACCTCATGAGCTTTGCAGACGCTGACCTCATGAGCGTAAGACGCTGACCTCATGAGCGTAAAACGCTGACCTCATGAGCGTTGAAGACGCTGAGCTCTTGAGCGTTAAAGACGCTGACCTCATGAGCGTAAGACGCTGACCTCATGAGCGTTGAAAACGCTGACCTCATGAGCGTTGAAGACGCTGAACTCTTGAGCGTAAAACGCTGACCTCATGAGCGTTGAAGACGCTGACCTCATGAGCGTAAGACGCTGACCTCATGAGCGTAAGACGCTGACCTCATGAGCGTTGAAGACGCTGAACTCTTGAGCGTAAAACGCTGACCTCATGAGCGTTGAAGACGCTGACCTCATGAGCGTTGAAGACGCTGACCTCATGAGCGTAAGACGCTGACCTCATGAGCGTTGAAGACGCTGACCTCATGAGCGTTGCTGACGCTGACCTCATGAGCGTAAGACGCTGACCTCATGAGCGTAAGACGCTGACCTCATGAGCGTAAGACGCTGACCTCATGAGCGTTGAAGACGCTGAACTCTTCAGCGTAAAACGCTGACCTCATGAGCGTTAAAGACGCTGACCTCATGAGCGTAAAACGCTGACCTTATGAACGTTGAAGACGCTGACCTGATGAGCGTAAGACGCCGACCTCATGAGCGTAAGACGCTGACCTCATGAGCGTTGCAGACGCTGAGCTCTTGAGCGTAAAACGCTGACCTCATCAGAGCAAGACGCTGACCTCATGAGCGTTGAAGACGCTGACCTCATGAGCGTAAAACGCTGACCTCATGAGCGTTGAAAACGCTGACCTCATGAGCGTTGAAAAGGCTGACCTCATGAGCTTAAAACGCTGACCTCATGAACATAAGACGCTGACCTCATGAGCGTTGAAGACGCTGACCTCATGAGCATAAGACGCTGACCTCATGATCGTTAAAGACGCTGACCTCATGAGCATAAGACGCTGACCTCATGAGCGTTGAAGATACTGACCCCATGAGCGTTGAAGACGCTGACCTCATGAGCGGTGAAGACGCTGAACTCTTGAGCGTAAAACGCTGACCTCATGAGCGTTGAAGACGCCGACCTCATGAGCGTTGAAGACGCTGACCTCATGAGCGTTGAAGACGCCGACCTCATGAGCTTAAAACGCTGACCTCATGAGCATAAGATGCTGACCTCATGAGCGTTGAAGACGCTGACCTAATAAGCGTTGAAGACGCTGACCTCATGAGCATTGAAAACGCTGACCTCATGAGCGTAAGACGCTGACCTCATGAGCGTAAAACGCTGACCTCATGAGCGTTGAAGACGCTTAGCTCTTGAGCGTAAAACGCTGACCTCATGAGCGTAAGACGCTGACCTCATGAGCGTTGAAAACGCTGACCTCATGAGCGTAAGACGCTGACCTCATGAGCGTAAGACGCTGACCTCATGAGCTTTGCAGACGCTGACCTCATGAGCGTAAGACGCTGACCTCATGAGCGTAAAACGCTGACCTCATGAGCGTTGAAGACGCTGAGCTCTTGAGCGTAAAACGCTGACCTCATGAGCGTAAGACGCTGACCTCATGAGCGTAAAACGCTGACCTCATGAGCGTTGAAGACGCTGAGCTCTTGAGCGTTAAAGACGCTGACCTCATGAGCGTAAGACGCTGACCTCATGAGCGTTGAAGACGCCGACCTCATGAGCGTTGAAGACGCTGAACTCTTGAGCGTAAAACGCTGACCTCATGAGCGTTGAAGACGCTGACCTCATGAGCGTAAGACGCTGACCTCATGAGCGTAAGACGCTGACCTCATGAGCGTTGAAGACGCTGAACTCTTGAGCGTAAAACGCTGACCTCATGAGCGTTGAAGACGCTGACCTCATGAGCGTTGAAGACGCTGACCTCATGAGCGTAAGACGCTGACCTCATGAGCGTAAGACGCTGACCTCATGAGCGTTGAAGACGCTGACCTCATGAGCGTAAGACTCTGACCTCATGAGCGTCGAAGACGCTGACCTCATGAGCGTTGAAGACGCTGACCTGATGAGCGTAAGACGCTGACCTCATGAGCGTAAGACGCTGACCTCATGAGCGTTGAAGACGCTGAACTCTTCAGCGTAAAACGCTGACCTCATGAGCGTTAAAGACGCTGACCTCATGAGCGTAAGACGCTGACCTCATGAGCGTTGAAGACGCTGACCTCATGAGCGTAAGACGCTGACCTAATGTGCGTAAGACGCTGACCTCAAGAGCGTTGAAGACGCTGACCTCATGAGCGTAAGACGCTGACCTCATGAGCGTAAAACGCTGACCTTATGAACGTTGAAGACGCTGACCTGATGAGCGTAAGACGCCGACCTCATGAGCGTAAGACGCTGACCTCATGAGCGTTGAAGACGCTGACCTCATGAGCGTAAAACGCTGACCTCATGAGCTTTGCAGACGCTGACCTCATGAGCGTAAGACGCTGACCTCATGAGCGTAAAACGCTGACCTCATGAGCGTTGAAGACGCTGAGCTCTTGAGCGTAAGACGCTGACCTCATGAGCGTCGAAGACGCTGACGTCATGAGCGTTAAAGACGCTGACCTCATGAGCGTTGAAGACGCTGACCTCATGAGCGTAAGACGCTGACCTCATGAGCGTCGAAGACGCTGACCTCATGAGCGTTGAAGACGCTGACCTGATGAGCGTAAGACGCTGACCTCATGAGCGTAAGACTCTGACCTCATGAGCGTCGAAGACGCTGACCTCATGAGCGTTGAAGACGCTGACCTGATGAGCGTAAGACGCTGACCTCATGAGCGTAAGACGCTGACCTCATGAGCGTTGAAGACGCTGACCTGATGAGCGCAAGACGCTGACCTCATGAGCGTTGAAGACGCTGACCTCATGAGCGTAAGACGCTGACCTCATGAGCGTTGAAGACGCTGACCTCATGAGCGTAAGACGCTGACCTCATGAGCGTTGAAGACGCTGAACTCTTCAGCGTAAAACGCTGACCTCATGAGCGTTGAAGACGCTGACCTCATGAGCGTAAGACGCTGACCGCATGAGCGTTGAAGACGCTGACCTCATGAGCGTAAGACGCTGACCTCATGAGCGTTAAAGACGCTGACCTCATGAGCGTAAGACGCTGACCTCATGAGCGTTGAAGACGCTGACCTCATGAGCGTAAGACGCTGACCTCATGAGCGTTGAAGACGCTGAACTCTTCAGCGTAAAACGCTGACCTCATGAGCGTTGAAGACGCTGACCTCATGAGCGTAAGACGCTGACCGCATGAGCGTTGAAGACGCTGACCTCATGAGCGTAAGACGCTGACCTCATGAGCGTTAAAGACGCTGACCTCATGAGCGTAAGACGCTGACCTCATGAGCGTTGAAGACGCTGACCTCATGAGCGTTAAAGACGCTGACCTCATGAGCGTAAGACGCTGACCTCATGAGCGTTAAAGACGCTGAGCTCTTGAGCGTAAGACGCTGACCTCATGAGCGTAAGACGCTGACCTCATGAGCGTAAGACGCTGACCTCATGAGCGCAAGACGCTGACCTCATGAGCGTAAGACGCTGACCTCATGAGCGTAAGACGCTGACCTCATGAGCGTTAAAGACGCTGACCTCATGAGCGTAAGACGCTGACCTCATGAGCGTTAAAGACGCTGACCTCATGAGCGTAAGACGCTGACCTCATGAGCGTTGAAGACGCCGACCTCATGAGCGTTGAAGACGCTGACCTCATGAGCGTAAAACGCTGACCTCATGAGCGTTGAAGACGCTGACCTCATGAGCGTAAGACGCTGACCTCATGAGCGTAAGACGCTGACCTCATGAGCGTAAGACGCTGACCTCATGAGCGTTGAAGACGCTGACCTCATGAGCTTTGCAGACGCTGACCTCATGAGCGTAAGACGCTGACCTCATGAGCGTAAAACGCTGACCTCATGAGCGTTGAAGACGCTGAGCTCTTGAGCGTAAAACGCTGACCTCATGAGCGTTGAAAACGCTGACCTCATGAGCGTAAGACGCTGACCTCATGAGCGTAAGACGCTGACCTCATGAGCGTTAAAGACGCTGAGCTCTTGAGCGTAAAACGCTGACCTCATGAGCGTCAAAGACGCTGACCTAATGAGCGCAAGACGCTGACCTCATGAGCGTTGAAAATGCTGACCTCATGAGCGTAAGACGCTGACCTCATGAGCGTTGCAGACGCTGAGCTCTTGAGCGTAAAACGCTGACCTCATGAGCGTTGAAGACGCTGACCTCATGAGCGTAAGACGCTGACCTCATGAACGTAAGACGCTGACCTCATGAGCGTAAGACGCTGACCTCATGAGCGTTGTAGACGCTGACCTCATGAGCGTAAGACGCTGACCTCATGAGCGTTGTAGACGCTGACCTCATGAGCGTTGTAGACGCTGACCTCATGAGCGTTGAAGATACTGACCCCATGAGCGTCGAAGACGCTGACGTCATGAGCGTTAAAGACGCTGACGTCATGAGCATAAGACGCTGACCTCATGAGCGTTGAAGATACTGACCTCATGAGCGTAAAACGCTGACCCCATGAGCGTAAGACGCTGACCTCATGAGCGTAAGATGCTGACCTCATGAGCGTTGAAGACGCTGACCTCATGAGCTTTGCAGACGCTGACCTCATGAGCGTAAGACGCTGACCTCATGAGCGTTGAAGACGCTGAGCTCTTGAGCGTAAAACGCTGACCTCATGAGCGTAAGACGCTGACCTCATGAGCGTCGAAGACGCTGACGTCATGAGCGTTAAAGACGCTGACCTCATGAGCGTTGAAGACGCTGACCTCATGAGCGTAAGACGCTGACCTCATGAGCGTCGAAGACGCTGACCTCATGAGCGTTGAAGACGCTGACCTCATGAGCGTAAGACGCTGACCTCATGAGCGTAAGACTCTGACCTCATGAGCGTCGAAGACGCTGACCTCATGAGCGTTGAAGACGCTGACCTCATGAGCGTAAGACGCTGACCTCATGAGCGTTGAAGACGCTGACCTCATGAGCGTAAGACGCTGACCTAATGTGCGTAAGACGCTGACCTCAAGAGCGTTGAAGACGCTGACCTCATGAGCGTAAGACGCTGACCTAATGTGCGTAAAACGCTGACATCATGAGCGTTGAAGACGCTGAACTCTTCAGCGTAAGACGCTGACCTCATGAGCGTAAAACGCTGACCTCATGAGCGTTGAAAACGCTGACCTCATGAGCGTTGAAAAGGCTGACCTCATGAGCTTAAAACGCTGACCTCATGAACATAAGACGCTGACCTCATGAGCGTTGAAGACGCTGACCTCATGAGCATAAGACGCTGACCTCATGATCGTTAAAGACGCTGACCTCATGAGCATAAGACGCTGACCTCATGAGCGTTGAAGATACTGACCCCATGAGCGTTGAAGACGCTGAACTCTTGAGCGTAAAACGCTGACCTCATGAGCGTAAGACGCTGACCTCATGAGCGTTGAAGACGCCGACCTCATGAGCGTTGAAGACGCTGACCTCATGAGCGTAAAACGCTGACCTCATGAGCGTTGAAGACGCTGACCTCATGAGCGTAAGACGCTGACCTCATGAGCGTAAGACGCTGACCTCATGAGCGTAAGACGCTGACCTCATGAGCGTTGAAGACGCTGACCTCATGAGCTTTGCAGACGCTGACCTCATGAGCGTAAGACGCTGACCTCATGAGCGTAAAACGCTGACCTCATGAGCGTTGAAGACGCTGAGCTCTTGAGCGTAAAACGCTGACCTCATGAGCGTAAGACGCTGACCTCATGAGCGTTGAAGACGCTGACCTGATGAGCGTAAGACGCTGACCTCATGAGCGTTGCAGACGCTGACCTCATGAGCGTAAGACGCTGACCTCATGAGCGTTGAAGACGCTGAGCTCTTGAGCGTAAAACGCTGACCTCATGAGCGTAAGACGCTGACCTCATGAGCGTTGAAGACGCTGACCTCATGAGCGTTGAAGACGCTGACCTGATGAGCGTAAGACGCTGACCTCATGAGCGTTGCAGACGCTGACCTCATGAGCGTAAGACGCTGACCTCATGAGCGTTGAAGACGCTGAGCTCTTGAGCGTAAAACGCTGACCTCATGAGCGTAAGACGCTGACCTCATGAACGTTAAAGACGCTGACCTCATGAGCGTTGAAGACGCTGACCTCATGAGCGTAAGACGCTGACCTCATGAGCGTTGAAGACACTGACCTCATGAGCGTAAAACGCTGACCTCATGAGCGTTGAAGACACTGACCTCATGAGCGTAAGACGCTGACCTCATGAGCGTAAGACGCTGACCTCATGAGCGTTGAAGACGCTGACCTCTTGAGCGTAAAACGCTGACCTCATGAGCGTAAGACGCTGACCTCATGAGCGTTGAAGACGCTGAACTCTTGAGCGTAAAACGCTGACCTCATGAGCGTTGAAGACGCTGACCTCATGAGCGTTGAAGACGCTGACCTAATGAGCGTAAGACGCTGACCTCATGAGCGTAAGACGCTGACCTCATGAGCGTTGAAGACGCTGAGCTCTTGAGCGTAAAACGCTGACCTCATGAGCGTTGAAGACGCTGACCTCATGAGCGTAAGACGCTGACCTCATGAGCATAAGACGCTGACCTCATGAGCGTAAAACGCTGACCTCATGAACGTAAGACGCTGACCTCATGAGCGTTGAAAACGCTGACCTCATGAGCGTAAGACGCTGACATCATGAGCGTAAGACGCTGACCTCATGAGCGTAAAACGCTGACCTCATGAACGTAAGACGCTGACCTCATGAGCGTTGAAAACGCTGACCTCATGAGCGTAAAACGCTGACCTCATGAGCTTTGCAGACGCTGACCTCATGAGCGTAAGACGCTGACCTCAAGAGCGTTGAAGACGCTGACCTCATTAGCGTAAGACGCTGACCTCATGAGCGTAAGACGCTGACCTCATGAGCGTTGCAGAGGCTGAGCTCTTGAGCGTAAAACGCTGACCTCATGAGCGTTGTAGACGCTGACCTCATGAGCGTTGAAGATACTGACCCCATGAGCGTCGAAGACGCTGACGTCATGAGCGTTAAAGACGCTGACGTCATGAGCGTTGCAGACGCTGACCTCATGAGCGTAAGACGCTGACCTCATGAGCTTTGCAGACGCTGACCTCATGAGCATAAGAAGCTGACCTCAAGAGCGTTGAAGACGCTGACCTCATGAGCGTAAGACGCTGACCTCATGAGCTTAAACGCTGACCTCATGAGCGTTGAAGACGCTGACCTTATGAGCGTTGAAGACGCTGACCTGATGAGCGTAAGACGCCGACCTCATGAGCGTAAGACGCTGACCTCATGAGCGTAAGACGCTGACCTCATGAGCTTAAACGCTGACCTCATGAGCGTTGAAGACGCTGACCTTATGAGCGTTGAAGACGCTGACCTCATGAGCGTAAGACGCTGACCTCATGAGCTTAAGACGCTGACCTCATGAGCGTAAGACGCTGACCTCATGAGCGTAAGACGCTGACCTCATGAGCGTTGTAGACGCTGACCTCATGAGCGTAAGACGCTGACCTCACGAGCGTTGAAGATACTGACCCCATGAGCGTCGAAGACGCTGACGTCATGAGCGTTAAAGACGCTGACGTCATGAGCGTTGCAGACGCTGAACAAATGAGCGTAAGACGCTGACCTCATGAGCGTAAGACGCTGACCTCATGAGCTTAAACGCTGACCTCATGAGCGTTGAAGACGCTGACCTTATGAGCGTTGAAGACGCTGACCTGATGAGCGTAAGACGCCGACCTCATGAGCGTAAGACGCTGACCTCATGAGCGTAAGACGCTGACCTCATGAGCTTAAACGCTGACCTCATGAGCGTTGAAGACGCTGACCTTATGAGCGTTGAAGACGCTGACCTCATGAGCGTAAGACGCCGACCTCATGAGCGTAAGACGCTGACCTCATGAGCGTTGAAGACGCTGAGCTCTTGAGCGTAAGACGCTGACCTCAAGAGCGTTGCTGACGCTGACCTCATGAGCGTAAGACGCTGACCTCATGAGCGTAAGACGCTGACCTCATGAGCTTAAGACGCTGACCTCATGAGCGTAAGACGCTGACCTCATGAGCGTAAGACGCTGACCTCATGAGCGTAAGACGCTGACCTTTTGAGCGTAAGACGCTGACCTCATGAGCGTTAAAGACGCTGACGTCATGAGCATAAGATGCTGACCTCATGAGCGTTGAAGACGCTGACCTCATGAGCGTTGAAGACGCTGACCTCATGAGCGTAAGACGCTGACCTCATGAGCGTAAGACGCTGACCTCATGAGCGTTGAAGACGCTGAGCTCTTGAGCGTAAAACGCTGACCTCATGAGCGTAAGACGCTGACCTCATGAGCATAAGGCGCTGACCTCATGAGCGTTGCAGACGCTGACCTCATGAGCGTAAGACGCTGACCTCATGAGCGTAAGACGCTGAGCTCTTGAGCGTAAAACGCTGACCTCATGAGCGTAAGACGCTGACCTCATGAACGTTAAAGACGCTGACCTCATGAGCGTTGAAGACGCTGACCTCATGAGCGTAAGACGCTGACCTCATGAGCGTAAGACGCTGACCTCATGAGCGTTGAAGACACTGACCTCATGAGCGTAAAACGCTGACCTCATGAGCGTTGAAAACGCTGACCTCATGAGCGTAAGACGCTGACCTCATGAGGTTTGCAGACGCTGACCTCATGAGCGTAAGACGCTGACCTCATGAGCGTTGAAGACGCTGACCTCATGAGCATAAGACGCTGACCTCATGAGCGTAAGACGCTGACCTCATGAGCGTAAGACGCTGACCTCATGAGCGTTGAAGACGCTGACCTCATGAGCGTTGAAGACGCTGAGTTCTTGAGCGTAAAACGCTGACCTCATGAGCGTAAGACGCTGACCTCATGAGCGTAAGACGCTGACCTCATGAGCGTTGAAGACGCTGACCTCATGAGCGTAAGACGCTGACCTCATGAGCGTAAGACGCTGACCTCATGAGCGTTGAAGACGCTGACCTCATGAGCGTAAGACGCTGACCTCATGAGCGTAAGACGCTGATCTCATGAGCGTAAAACGCTGACCTCATGAACGTAAGACGCTGACCTCATGAGCGTTGAAAACGCTGACCTCATGAGCGTAAGAGGCTGACCTCATGAGCTTTGCAGACGCTGACCTGATGAGCGTAAGACGCTGACCTCAAGAGCGTTGAAGACGCTGACCTCATGAGCGTAAGACGCTGACCTCATGAGCGTTGAAGACGCTGACCTCATGAGCGTAAGACGCTGACCTCATGAGCGTTGAAGACGCTGACCTCTTGAGCGTAAAACGCTGACCTCATGAGCGTAAGACGCTGACCTCATGAGCGTTGCAGAGGCTGAGCTCTTGAGCGTAAAACGCTGACCTCATGAGCGTTGTAGACGCTGACCTCATGAGCGTAAGACGCTGACCTCATGAGCGTAAGACGCTGACCTCATCAGAGCAAGACGCTGACCTCATGAGCGTTGAAAACGCTGACCTCATGAGCGTAAGACGCTGACCTCATGAGCGTTGAAGACGCTGACCTGATGAGCGTAAGACGCTGACCTAATGAGCGTAAGACGCTGACCTCATGAGCGTTGAAGACGCTGACCTGATGAGCGTAAGACGCTGACCTGATGAGCGTAAGACGCTGACCTCATGAGCGTAAGACGCTGAGCTCTTGAGCGTAAAACGCTGACCTCATGAGCGTTGAAGACGCTGACCTAATGAGCGTAAGACGCTGACCTCATGAGCGTTGAAGACGCTGAACTCTTCAGCGTAAAACGCTGACCTCATGAGCATAAGATGCTGACCTCATGAGCGTAAGACGCTGACCTCATGAGCGTTGAAGACGCTGACCTAATGAGCGTAAGACGCTGACCTCATGAGCGTAAGACGCTGACCTCATGAGCGTTGAAGACGCTGACCTAATGAGCGTAAGACGCTGACCTCATGAGCGTTAAAGACGCTGACCTCATGAGCGTAAGACGCTGACCTCATGAGCGTTGCAGACGCTGACCTCATGAGCGTAAGACGCTGACCTCATGAGCGTTGCAGACGCTGAGCTCTTGAGCGTAAAACGCTGACCTCATGAGCGTTGAAGATACTGACCCCATGAGCGTCGAAGACGCTGACGTCATGAGCGTTAAAGACGCTGACGTCATGAGCGTTGCAGACGCTGAACAAATGAGCGTAAGACGCTGACCTCATGAGCTTAAACGCTGACCTCATGAGCGTTGAAGACGCTGACCTTATGAGCGTTGAAGACGCTGACCTGATGAGCGTAAGACGCCGACCTCATGAGCGTAAGACGCTGACCTCATGAGCGTAAGACGCTGACCTCATGAGCGTTGAAGACGCAGAACTCTTGAGCGTAAAACGCTGACCTCATGAGCGTTGAAGACGCTGAGCTCTTGAGCGTAAGACGCTGACCTCATGAGCGTTGAAGACGCTGAGCTCTTGAGCGTAAGACGCTGACCTCAAGAGCGTTGAAGACGCTGACCTCATGAGCGTAAGACGCTGACCTCATGAGCGTAAGACGCTGACCTTTTGAGCGTAAGACGCTGACCTCATGAGCGTTAAAGACGCTGACGTCATGAGCATAAGACGCTGACCTCATGAGCGTTGAAGACGCTGACCTCATGAGCGTAAGACGCTGACCTCATGAGCGTAAGACGCTGAGCTCTTGAGCGTAAAACGCTGACCTCATGAGCGTTGAAAACGCTGACCTCATGAGCGTAAGACGCTGACCTCATGAGCGTAAGACGCTGACCTCATGAGCGTAAGACGCTGAGCTCTTGAGCGTAAAACGCTGACCTCATGAACGTTAAAGACGCTGACCTCATGAGCGTTGAAGACGCTGACCTCATGAGCGTAAGACGCTGACCTCATGAGCGTAAGACGCTGACCTCATGAGCGTTGAAGACGCTGACCTCATGAGCGTAAAACGCTGACCTCATGAGCGTTGAAAACGCTGACCTCATGAGCGTAAGACGCTGACCTCATGAGCTTTGCAGACGCTGACCTCATGAGCATAAGACGCTGACCTCATGAGCGTAAGACGCTGACCTCATGAGCGTTGAAGACGCTGACCTCATGAGCGTAAGACGCTGAGCTCATGAGCTTTGCAGACGCTGACCTCATGAGCGTAAGACGCTGACCTCATGAGCGTAAGACGCTGACCTCATGAGCTTTGCAGACGCTGACCTCATGAGCGTAAGACGCTGACCTCATGAGCGTTGAAGACGCTGACCTCATGAGCATAAGACGCTGACCTCATGAGCGTTGAAGACGCTGACCTCATGAGCGTAAGACGCTGACCTCATGAGCGTAAGACGCTGACCTCATGAGCGTTGAAGACGCTGACCTCATGAGCGTAAGACGCTGACCTCATGAGCATAAGACGCTGACCTCATGAGCGTTGCAGACGCTGACCTCATGAGCGTAAGACGCTGACCTCATGAGCGTTGCAGACGCTGAGCTCTTGAGCGTAAAACGCTGACCTCATGAGCGTTGTAGACGCTGACCTCATGAGCGTAAGACGCTGACCTCACGAGCGTTGAAGATACTGACCCCATGAGCGTCGAAGACGCTGACGTCATGAGCGTTGCAGACGCTGAACAAATGAGCGTAAGACGCTGACCTCATGAGCGTAAGACGCTGACCTCATGAGCGTTGAAGACGCTGACCTCATGAGCGTAAGACGCTGACCTCATGAGCGTAAGACGCTGACCTCATGAGCATAAGACGCTGACATCATGAGCGTAAAACGCTGACCTCATGAGCGTAAAACGCTCACCTCATGAACGTAAGACGCTGACCTCATGAGCGTTGAAAACGCTGACCTCATGAGCGTAAGAGGCTGACCTCATGAGCGTAAGACGCTGACCTCATGAGCTTTGCAGACGCTGACCTCATGAGCGTAAGACGCTGACCTCAAGAGCGTTGAAGACGCTGACCTCATGAGCGTAAGACGCTGACCTCATGAGCGTTGAAGACGCTGACCTCATGAGCGTAAGACGCTGACCTCATGAGCGTTGAAGACGCTGACCTCATGAGCGTTGAAGACGCTGACGTCATGAGCGTTGTAGACGCTGACCTCATGAGCGTAAGACGCTGACCTCATGAGCGTTGAAGACGCAGAACTCTTGAGCGTAAAACGCTGACCTCATGAGCGTTGCAGACGCTGACCTCATGAGCGTAAGACGCTGACCTCATGAGCGTTGCAGACGCTGAGCTCTTGAGCGTAAAACGCTGACCTCATGAGCGTTGTAGACGCTGACCTCATGAGCGTAAGACGCTGACCTCACGAGCGTTGAAGATACTGACCCCATGAGCGTCGAAGACGCTGACGTCATGAGCGTTAAAGACGCTGACGTCATGAGCGTTGCAGACGCTGAACAAATGAGCGTAAGACGCTGACCTCATGAGCGTAAGACGCTGACCTCATGAGCTTAAACGCTGACCTCATGAGCGTTGAAGACGCTGACCTTATGAGCGTTGAAGACGCTGACCTGATGAGCGTAAGACGCCGACCTCATGAGCGTAAGACGCTGACCTCATGAGCGTAAGACGCTGACCTCATGAGCGTTGAAGACGCAGAACTCTTGAGCGTAAAACGCTGACCTCATGAGCGTTGAAGACGCTGAGCTCTTGAGCGTAAGACGCTGACCTCAAGAGCGTTGAAGACGCTGACCTCATGAGCGTTGCTGACGCTGACCTCATGAGCGTAAGACGCTGACCTCATGAGCGTAAGACGCTGACCTCATGAGCTTAAGACGCTGACCTCATGAGCGTAAGACGCTGACCTCATGAGCGTAAGACGCTGACCTCATGAGCGTAAGACGCTGACCTTTTGAGCGTAAGACGCTGACCTCATGAGCGTTAAAGACGCTGACGTCATGAGCATAAGACGCTGACCTCATGAGCGTTGCAGACGCTGACCTCATGAGCGTAAGACGCTGAACTCATGAGCGTTGAAGACGCTGAGCTCTTGAGCGTAAAACGCTGACCTCATGAGCGTAAGACGCTGACCTCATGAGCATAAGGCGCTGACCTCAGGAGCGTTGCAGACGCTGACCTCATGAGCGTAAGACGCTGACCTCATGAGCGTAAGACGCTGAACTCATGAGCGTTGCAGACGCTGACCTCATGAGCGTAAGACGCTGACCTCATGAGCGTAAGACGCTGAGCTCTTGAGCGTAAAACGCTGACCTCATGAGCGTAAGACGCTGACCTCATGAGCGTAAGACGCTGACCTCATGAGCGTAAGACGCTGACCTCATGAGCGTAAGACGCTGACCTCATGAGCTTAAACGCTGACCTGATGAGCGTAAGACGCCGACCTCATGAGCGTAAGACGCTGACCTCATGAGCGTAAGACGCTGACCTCATGAGCGTTGAAGACGCAGAACTCTTGAGCGTAAAACGCTGACCTCATGAGCGTTGAAGACGCTGAGCTCTTGAGCGTAAGACGCTGACCTCATGAGCGTTGAAGACGCTGAGCTCTTGAGCGTAAGACGCTGACCTCAAGAGCGTTGAAGACGCTGACCTCATGAGCGTTGCTGACGCTGACCTCATGAGCGTAAGACGCTGAACTCATGAGCGTTGAAGACGCTGAGCTCTTGAGCGTAAGACGCTGACCTCATGAGCATAAGGCGCTGACCTCATGAGCGTTGCAGACGCTGACCTCATGAGCGTAAGACGCTGAACTCATGAGCGTTGAAGACGCTGAGCTCTTGAGCGTAAGACGCTGACCTCATGAGCATAAGGCGCTGACCTCATGAGCGTTGCAGACGCTGACCTCATGAGCGTAAGACGCTGACCTCATGAGCGTAAGACGCTGAGCTCTTGAGCGTAAAACGCTGACCTCATGAGCGTAAGACGCTGACCTCATGAGCATAAGGCGCTGACATCATGAGCGTAAGACGCTGAGCTCTTGAGCGTAAAACGCTGACCTCATGAGCGTAAGACGCTGACCTCATGAGCGTAAGACGCTGACCTCATGAGCGTTGAAGACGCTGACCTCATGAGCGTAAGACGCTGACCTCATGAGCGTAAGACGCTGACCTCATGAGCGTAAAACGCTGACCTCATGAGCGTTGAAAACGCTGACCTCATGAGCGTAAGACGCTGACCTCATGAGCGTAAGACGCTGACCTCATGAGCTTTGCAGACGCTGACCTCATGAGCGTAAGACACTGACCTCATGAGCGTTGAAGACGCTGACCTCATGAGCATAAGACGCTGACCTCATGAGCGTAAGACGCTGACCTCATGAGCGTAAGACGCTGACCTCATGAGCATAAGACGCTGACCTCATGAGCGTAAGACGCTGACCTCATGAGCGTAAGACGCTGACCTCATGAGCGTTGAAGACGCTGACCTCATGAGCGTAAGACGCTGACCTCATGAGCGTTGAAGACGCTGAGTTCTTGAGCGTAAAACGCTGACCTCATGAGCGTAAGACGCTGACCTCATGAGCGTAAGACGCTGACCTCATGAGCGTTGCTGACGCTGACCTCATGAGCGTAAGACGCTGACCTCATGAGCGTAAGACGCTGACCTTTTGAGCGTAAGACGCTGACCTCATGAGCGTTAAAGACGCTGACGTCATGAGCATAAGACGCTGACCTCATGAGCGTTGCAGACGCTGACCTCATGAGCGTTGAAGACGCTGAGCTCTTGAGCGTAAGACGCTGACCTCATGAGCATAAGGCGCTGACCTCATGAGCGTTGCAGACGCTGACCTCATGAGCGTAAGACGCTGACCTCATGAGCGTAAGACGCTGAGCTCTTGAGCGTAAAACGCTGACCTCATGAGCGTAAGACGCTGACCTCATGAGCATAAGGCGCTGACCTCATGAGCGTAAGACGCTGAGCTCTTGAGCGTAAAACGCTGACCTCATGAGCGTAAGACGCTGACCTCATGAGCGTAAGACGCTGACCTCATGAGCGTAAGACGCTGACCTCATGAGCGTTGAAGACGCTGACCTCATGAGCGTAAGACGCTGACCTCATGAGCGTAAGACGCTGACCTCATGAGCGTAAAACGCTGACCTCATGAGCGTTGAAAACGCTGACCTCATGAGCGTAAGACGCTGACCTCATGAGCGTAAGACGCTGACCTCATGAGCGTAAGACGCTGACCTCATGAGCTTTGCAGACGCTGACCTCATGAGCGTAAGACGCTGACCTCATGAGCGTTGAAGACGCTGACCTCATGAGCATAAGACGCTGACCTCATGAGCGTAAGACGCTGACCTCATGAGCGTAAGACGCTGACCTCATGAGCGTAAGACACTGACCTCATGAGAATAAGACGCTGACCTCATGAGCGTAAGACGCTGACCTCATGAGCGTAAGACGCTGACCTCATGAGCGTTGAAGACGCTGACCTCATGAGCATAAGACGCTGACCTCATGAGCGTAAGACGCTGACCTCATGAGCGTAAGACGCTGACCTCATGAGCGTTGAAGACGCTGACCTCATGAGCGTAAGACGCTGACCTCATGAGCGTTGAAGACGCTGAGTTCTTGAGCGTAAAACGCTGACCTCATGAGCGTAAGACGCTGACCTCATGAGCGTAAGACGCTGACCTCATGAGCGTAAGACGCTGACCTCATGAGCGTTGCAGAGGCTGAGCTCTTGAGCGTAAAACGCTGACCTCATGAGCGTTGTAGACGCTGACCTCATGAGCGTAAGACGCTGACCTCACGAGCGTTGAAGATACTGACCCCATGAGCGTCGAAGACGCTGACGTCATGAGCATAAGACGCTGACCTCATCAGAGCAAGACGCTGACCTCATGAGCGTTGAAAACGCTGACCTCATGAGCGTAAGACGCTGACCTCATGAGCGTTGAAGACGCTGACCTGATGAGCGTAAGACGCTGACCTGATGAGCGTAAGACGCTGACCTGATGAGCGTAAGACGCTGACCTGATGAGCGTTGAAGACGCTGAACTCTTCAGCGTAAAACGCTGACCTCATGAGCGTTAAAGACGCTGACCTCATGAGCATAAGACGCTGACCTCATGAGCGTTGCAGACGCTGACCTCATGAGCGTAAGACGCTGACCTCATGAGCGTAAGACGCTGACCTCATGAGCGTTGCAGACGCTGACCTCATGAGCGTAAGACGCTGACCTCACGAGCGTTGAAGATACTGACCCCATGAGCGTCGAAGACGCTGACGTCATGAGCGTTAAAGACGCTGACGTCATGAGCGTTGCAGACGCTGAACAAATGAGCGTAAGACGCTGACCTCATGAGCTTAAACGCTGACCTCATGAGCGTTGAAGACGCTGACCTGATGAGCGTAAGACGCTGACCTCATGAGCGTAAGACGCTGACATCATGAGCGTTGAAAACGCTGACCTCATGAGCGTAAGACGCTGACCTCATGAGCGTTGTAGACGCTGACCTCATGAGCGTAAGACGCTGACCTCATGAGCGTTGAAGACGCTGAGCTCTTGAGCGTAAAACGCTGACCTCATGAGCGTTGTAGACGCTGACCTCATGAGCGTAAGACGCTGACCTCATGAGCGTAAAACGCTGACCTCATGAGCGTTGAAGACGCTGACCTCATGAGCATAAGACGCTGACATCATGAGCGTAAGACGCTGACCTCATGAGCGTAAAACGCTGACCTCATGAGCGTAAGACGCTGACCTCATGAGCTTTGCAGACGCTGACCTCATGAGCGTAAGAAGCTGACCTCAAGAGCGTTGAAGACGCTGACCTCATGAGCTTAAACGCTGACCTCATGAGCGTTGAAGACGCTGACCTCATGAGCGTAAAACGCTGACCTCATGAGCGTAAAACGCTGACCTCATGAGCGTAAGACGCTGACCTCATGAGCGTTGAAGACGCTGACCTCATGAGCGTAAGACGCTGACCTCATGAGCTTTGCAGACGCTGACCTCATGAGCTTTGCAGACGCTGACCTCATGAGCGTAAGAGGCTGACCTCATGAGCTTTGCAGACGCTGACCTCATGAGCGTAAGACGCTGACCTCAAGAGCGTTGAAGACGCTGACCTCATGAGCGTAAGAGGCTGACCTCATGAGCGTAAGACGCTGACCTCATGAGCTTTGCAGACGCTGACCTCATGAGCGTAAGACGCTGACCTCATGAGCGTTGAAGACGCTGACCTCATGAGCGTAAGACGCTGACCTCATGAGCGTAAAACGCTGACCTCATGAGCGTTGAAGACGCTGAGCTCTTGAGCGTAAAACGCTGACCTCATGAGCGTAAGACGCTGACCTCATGAGCGTTGCAGAGGCTGAGCTCTTGAGCGTAAAACGCTGACCTCATGAGCGTCGAAGACGCTGACGTCATGAGCATAAGACGCTGACCTCATCAGAGCAAGACGCTGACCTCATGAGCGTTGAAGACGCTGACCTGATGAGCGTAAGACGCTGACCTCATGAGCGTAAGACGCTGACCTCATGAGCGTTGAAGACGCTGACCTCATGAGCGTTGAAGACGCTGACCTCATGAGCGTTGCAGACGCTGACCTCATGAGCGTAAGACGCTGACCTCATGAGCGTTGAAGACGCTGACCTCATGAGCGTTGAAGACGCTGACCTCATGAGCGTTGCAGACGCTGACCTCATGAGCGTAAGACGCTGAACTCATGAGCGTTGAAGACGCTGAGCTCTTGAGCGTAAGACGCTGACCTCATGAGCATAAGACGCTGACCTCATGAGCGTTGCAGACGCTGACCTCATGAGCGTAAGACGCTGACCTCATGAGCGTAAGACGCTGAGCTCTTGAGCGTAAAACGCTGACCTCATGAGCGTAAGACGCTGACCTCATGAGCATAAGGCGCTGACCTCATGAGCGTAAGACGCTGAGCTCTTGAGCGTAAAACGCTGACCTCATGAGCGTAAGACGCTGACCTCATGAGCGTAAGACGCTGACCTCATGAGCGTAAGACGCTGACCTCATGAGCGTTGAAGACGCTGACCTCATGAGCGTAAGACGCTGACCTCATGAGCGTAAGACGCTGACCTCATGAGCGTAAAACGCTGACCTCATGAGCGTTGAAAACGCTGACCTCATGAGCGTAAGACGATGACCTCATGAGCGTAAGACGCTGACCTCATGAGCGTAAGACGCTGACCTCATGAGCTTTGCAGACGCTGACCTCATGAGCGTAAGACGCTGACCTCATGAGCGTTGAAGACGCTGACCTCATGAGCATAAGACGCTGACCTCATGAGCGTAAGATGCTGACCTCATGAGCGTAAGACGCTGACCTCATGAGCGTAAGACACTGACCTCATGAGCGTAAGATGCTGACCTCATGAGAATAAGACGCTGACCTCATGAGCGTAAGACGCTGACCTCATGAGCGTAAGATGCTGACCTCATGAGAATAAGACGCTGACCTCATGAGCGTAAGACGCTGACCTCATGAGCGTAAGACGCTGACCTCATGAGCGTTGAAGACGCTGACCTCATGAGCATAAGACGCTGACCTCATGAGCGTAAGACGCTGACCTCATGAGCGTAAGACGCTGACCTCATGAGCGTTGAAGACGCTGACCTCATGAGCGTAAGACGCTGACCTCATGAGCGTTGAAGACGCTGAGTTCTTGAGCGTAAAACGCTGACCTCATGAGCGTAAGACGCTGACCTCATGAGCGTAAGACGCTGACCTCATGAGCTTTGCAGACGCTGACCTCATGAGCGTAAGACGCTAACCTCAAGAGCGTTGAAGACGCTGACCTCATGAGCGTAAGACGCTGACCTCATGAGCGTTGAAGACGCTGACCTCATGAGCGTAAGACGCTGACCTCATGAGCGTTGAAGACGCTGAGCTCTTGAGCGTAAAACGCTGACCTCATGAGCGTAAGACGCTGACCTCATGAGCGTTGCAGAGGCTGAGCTCTTGAGCGTAAAACGCTGACCTCATGAGCGTTGTAGACGCTGACCTCATGAGCGTAAGACGCTGACCTCACGAGCGTTGAAGATACTGACCCCATGAGCGTCGAAGACGCTGACGTCATGAGCATAAGACGCTGACCTCATCAGAGCAAGACGCTGACCTCATGAGCGTTGAAAACGCTGACCTCATGAGCGTAAGACGCTGACCTCATGAGCGTTGAAGACGCTGACCTGATGAGCGTAAGACGCTGACCTGATGAGCGTAAGACGCTGACCTGATGAGCGTAAGACGCTGACCTGATGAGCGTTGAAGACGCTGAACTCTTCAGCGTAAAACGCTGACCTCATGAGCGTTAAAGACGCTGACCTCATGAGCATAAGACGCTGACCTCATGAGCGTTGCAGACGCTGACCTCATGAGCGTAAGACGCTGACCTCATGAGCGTAAGACGCTGACCTCATGAGCGTTGCAGACGCTGACCTCATGAGCGTAAGACGCTGACCTCACGAGCGTTGAAGATACTGACCCCATGAGCGTCGAAGACGCTGACGTCATGAGCGTTAAAGACGCTGACGTCATGAGCGTTGCAGACGCTGAACAAATGAGCGTAAGACGCTGACCTCATGAGCTTAAACGCTGACCTCATGAGCGTTGAAGACGCTGACCTGATGAGCGTAAGACGCTGACCTCATGAGCGTAAGACGCTGACATCATGAGCGTTGAAAACGCTGACCTCATGAGCGTAAGACGCTGACCTCATGAGC
Source organism: Eucyclogobius newberryi (assembly GCA_026437355.1). Taxonomy (NCBI): domain Eukaryota; kingdom Metazoa; phylum Chordata; class Actinopteri; order Gobiiformes; family Gobiidae; genus Eucyclogobius; species Eucyclogobius newberryi. The sequence continues at coordinate 921,906 of JAPEHP010000020.1, read as the reverse complement.
GTTGTAGACGCTGACCTCATGAGCGTAAGACGCTGACCTCATGAGCGTTGAAGACGCTGAGCTCTTGAGCGTAAAACGCTGACCTCATGAGCGTTGTAGACGCTGACCTCATGAGCGTAAGACGCTGACCTCATGAGCGTAAAACGCTGACCTCATGAGCGTTGAAGACGCTGACCTCATGAGCATAAGACGCTGACATCATGAGCGTAAGACGCTGACCTCATGAGCGTAAAACGCTGACCTCATGAGCGTAAGACGCTGACCTCATGAGCTTTGCAGACGCTGACCTCATGAGCGTAAGAAGCTGACCTCAAGAGCGTTGAAGACGCTGACCTCATGAGCTTAAACGCTGACCTCATGAGCGTTGAAGACGCTGACCTCATGAGCGTAAAACGCTGACCTCATGAGCGTAAAACGCTGACCTCATGAGCGTAAGACGCTGACCTCATGAGCGTTGAAGACGCTGACCTCATGAGCGTAAGACGCTGACCTCATGAGCTTTGCAGACGCTGACCTCATGAGCTTTGCAGACGCTGACCTCATGAGCGTAAGAGGCTGACCTCATGAGCTTTGCAGACGCTGACCTCATGAGCGTAAGACGCTGACCTCAAGAGCGTTGAAGACGCTGACCTCATGAGCGTAAGAGGCTGACCTCATGAGCGTAAGACGCTGACCTCATGAGCTTTGCAGACGCTGACCTCATGAGCGTAAGACGCTGACCTCATGAGCGTAAGACGCTGACCTCATGAGCGTTGAAGACGCTGACCTCATGAGCGTAAGACGCTGACCTCATGAGCGTAAAACGCTGACCTCATGAGCGTTGAAGACGCTGAGCTCTTGAGCGTAAAACGCTGACCTCATGAGCGTAAGACGCTGACCTCATGAGCGTTGCAGAGGCTGAGCTCTTGAGCGTAAAACGCTGACCTCATGAGCGTCGAAGACGCTGACGTCATGAGCATAAGACGCTGACCTCATCAGAGCAAGACGCTGACCTCATGAGCGTTGAAGACGCTGACCTGATGAGCGTAAGACGCTGACCTCATGAGCGTAAGACGCTGACCTCATGAGCGTTGAAGACGCTGACCTCATGAGCGTTGAAGACGCTGACCTCATGAGCGTTGCAGACGCTGACCTCATGAGCGTAAGACGCTGACCTCATGAGCGTTGAAGACGCTGACCTCATGAGCGTTGAAGACGCTGACCTCATGAGCGTTGCAGACGCTGACCTCATGAGCGTAAAACGCTGACCTCATGAGCGTAAGACGCTGACCTCATGAGCATAAGGCGCTGACCTCATGAGCGTTGCAGACGCTGACCTCATGAACGTAAAACGCTGACCTCATGAGCGTAAAACGCTGACCTCATGAGCGTAAGACGCTGACCTCATGAGCATAAGACGCTGACCTCATGAGCGTAAGACGCTGAACTCATGAGCGTTGCAGACGCTGACCTCATGAGCGTAAGACGCTGACCTCATGAGCGTAAGACGCTGAGCTCTTGAGCGTAAAACGCTGACCTCATGAGCGTAAGACGCTGACCTCATGAGCGTAAGACGCTGACCTCATGAGCGTAAGACGCTGACCTCATGAGCGTAAGACGCTGACCTCATGAGCGTAAGACGCTGACCTCATGAGCGTAAGACGCTGAGCTCTTGAGCGTAAAACGCTGACCTCATGAGCGTAAGACGCTGACCTCATGAGCGTAAGACGCTGACCTCATGAGCGTAAGACGCTGACCTCATGAGCGTAAGACGCTGACCTCATGAGCTTAAACGCTGACCTGATGAGCGTAAGACGCCGACCTCATGAGCGTAAGACGCTGACCTCATGAGCGTAAGACGCTGACCTCATGAGCGTTGAAGACGCAGAACTCTTGAGCGTAAAACGCTGACCTCATGAGCGTTGAAGACGCTGAGCTCTTGAGCGTAAGACGCTGACCTCAAGAGCGTTGAAGACGCTGACCTCATGAGCGTTGCTGACGCTGACCTCATGAGCGTAAGACGCTGACCTCATGAGCGTAAGACGCTGACCTCATGAGCGTAAGACGCTGACCTTTTGAGCGTAAGACGCTGACCTCATGAGCGTTAAAGACGCTGACGTCATGAGCATAAGACGCTGACCTCATGAGCGTTGCAGACGCTGACCTCATGAGCGTAAGACGCTGAACTCATGAGCGTTGAAGACGCTGAGCTCTTGAGCGTAAGACGCTGACCTCATGAGCATAAGGCGCTGACCTCATGAGCGTTGCAGACGCTGACCTCATGAGCGTAAGACGCTGACCTCATGAGCGTAAGACGCTGAGCTCTTGAGCGTAAAACGCTGACCTCATGAGCGTAAGACGCTGACCTCATGAGCATAAGGCGCTGACATCATGAGCGTAAGACGCTGAGCTCTTGAGCGTAAAACGCTGACCTCATGAGCGTAAGACGCTGACCTCATGAGCGTAAGACGCTGACCTCATGAGCGTAAGACGCTGACCTCATGAGCGTTGAAGACGCTGACCTCATGAGCGTAAGACGCTGACCTCATGAGCGTAAAACGCTGACCTCATGAGCGTTGAAAACGCTGACCTCATGAGCGTAAGACGCTGACCTCATGAGCGTAAGACGCTGACCTCATGAGCGTTAAAGACGCTGACGTCATGAGCATAAGACGCTGACCTCATGAGCTTTGCAGACGCTGACCTCATGAGCGTAAGACGCTGACCTCATGAGCGTTGAAGACGCTGACCTCATGAGCATAAGACGCTGACCTCATGAGCGTAAGACGCTGACCTCATGAGCATAAGACGCTGACCTCATGAGCGTAAGACGCTGACCTCATGAGCTTAAACGCTGACCTCATGAGCGTTGAAGACGCTGACCTGATGAGCGTAAGACGCTGACCTCATGAGCGTAAGACGCTGACCTCATGAGCGTAAGACGCTGACCTTTTGAGCGTAAGACGCTGACCTCATGAGCGTTAAAGACGCTGACGTCATGAGCATAAGACGCTGACCTCATGAGCGTTGCAGACGCTGACCTCATGAGCGTAAGACGCTGAACTCATGAGCGTTGAAGACGCTGAGCTCTTGAGCGTAAGACGCTGACCTCATGAGCATAAGGCGCTGACCTCATGAGCGTTGCAGACGCTGACCTCATGAGCGTAAGACGCTGAGCTCTTGAGCGTAAAACGCTGACCTCATGAGCGTAAGACGCTGACCTCATGAGCGTAAGACGCTGACCTCATGAGCGTAAGACGCTGACCTCATGAGCGTAAGACGCTGACCTCATGAGCGTTGAAGACGCTGACCTCATGAGCGTAAGACGCTGACCTCATGAGCGTAAGACGCTGACCTCATGAGCGTAAAACGCTGACCTCATGAGCGTTGAAAACGCTGACCTCATGAGCGTAAGACGCTGACCTCATGAGCGTAAGACGCTGACCTCATGAGCGTAAGACGCTGACCTCATGAGCTTTGCAGACGCTGACCTCATGAGCGTAAGACGCTGACCTCATGAGCGTTGAAGACGCTGACCTCATGAGCATAAGACGCTGACCTCATGAGCGTAAGACGCTGACCTCATGAGCGTAAGACGCTGACCTCATGAGCGTAAGACGCTGACCTCATGAGAATAAGACGCTGACCTCATGAGCGTAAGACGCTGACCTCATGAGCGTAAGACGCTGACCTCATGAGCGTTGAAGACGCTGACCTCATGAGCATAAGACGCTGACCTCATGAGCGTAAGACGCTGACCTCATGAGCGTAAGACGCTGACCTCATGAGCGTTGAAGACGCTGACCTCATGAGCGTAAGACGCTGACCTCATGAGCGTTGAAGACGCTGAGTTCTTGAGCGTAAAACGCTGACCTCATGAGCGTAAGACGCTGACCTCATGAGCGTAAGACGCTGACCTCATGAGCGTAAGACGCTGACCTCATGAGCTTTGCAGACGCTGACCTCATGAGCGTAAGACGCTAACCTCAAGAGCGTTGAAGACGCTGACCTCATGAGCGTAAGACGCTGACCTCATGAGCGTTGAAGACGCTGACCTCATGAGCGTAAGACGCTGACCTCATGAGCGTTGAAGACGCTGAGCTCTTGAGCGTAAAACGCTGACCTCATGAGCGTAAGACGCTGACCTCATGAGCGTTGCAGAGGCTGAGCTCTTGAGCGTAAAACGCTGACTTCATGAGCGTTGTAGACGCTGACCTCATGAGCGTAAGACGCTGACCTCACGAGCGTTGAAGATACTGACCCCATGAGCGTCGAAGACGCTGACGTCATGAGCATAAGACGCTGACCTCATCAGAGCAAGACGCTGACCTCATGAGCGTTGAAAACGCTGACCTCATGAGCGTAAGACGCTGACCTCATGAGCGTTGAAGACGCTGACCTGATGAGCGTAAGACGCTGACCTGATGAGCGTAAGACGCTGACCTGATGAGCGTTGAAGACGCTGAACTCTTCAGCGTAAAACGCTGACCTCATGAGCGTTAAAGACGCTGACCTCATGAGCATAAGACGCTGACCTCATGAGCGTTGCAGACGCTGACCTCATGAGCGTAAGACGCTGACCTCATGAGCGTAAGACGCTGACCTCATGAGCGTTGCAGACGCTGACCTCATGAGCGTAAGACGCTGACCTCACGAGCGTTGAAGATACTGACCCCATGAGCGTCGAAGACGCTGACGTCATGAGCGTTAAAGACGCTGACGTCATGAGCGTTGCAGACGCTGAACAAATGAGCGTAAGACGCTGACCTCATGAGCTTAAACGCTGACCTCATGAGCGTTGAAGACGCTGACCTGATGAGCGTAAGACGCTGACCTCATGAGCGTAAGACGCTGACATCATGAGCGTTGAAAACGCTGACCTCATGAGCGTAAGACGCTGACCTCATGAGCGTTGTAGACGCTGACCTCATGAGCGTGAGACGCTGACCTCATGAGCGTTGAAGACGCTGAGCTCTTGAGCGTAAAACGCTGACCTCATGAGCGTTGTAGACGCTGACCTCATGAGCGTAAGACGCTGACCTCATGAGCGTTGAAAACGCTGACCTCATGAGCGTTGAAGACGCTGACCTCATGAGCGTAAAACGCTGACCTCATGAGCGTAAAACGCTGACCTCATGAGCGTAAGACGCTGACCTCATGAGCGTTGAAGACGCTGACCTCATGAGCGTAAGACGCTGACCTCATGAGCTTTGCAGACGCTGACCTCATGAGCTTTGCAGACGCTGACCTCATGAGCGTAAGAGGCTGACCTCATGAGCGTAAGACGCTGACCTCATGAGCTTTGCAGACGCTGACCTCATGAGCGTAAGACGCTGACCTCAAGAGCGTTGAAGACGCTGACCTCATGAGCGTAAGACGCTGACCTCATGAGCGTTGTAGACGCTGACCTCATGAGCGTGAGACGCTGACCTCATGAGCGTTGAAGACGCTGAGCTCTTGAGCGTAAAACGCTGACCTCATGAGCGTTGTAGACGCTGACCTCATGAGCGTAAGACGCTGACCTCATGAGCGTTGAAAACGCTGACCTCATGAGCGTTGAAGACGCTGACCTCATGAGCGTAAAACGCTGACCTCATGAGCGTAAAACGCTGACCTCATGAGCGTAAGACGCTGACCTCATGAGCGTTGAAGACGCTGACCTCATGAGCGTAAGACGCTGACCTCATGAGCTTTGCAGACGCTGACCTCATGAGCTTTGCAGACGCTGACCTCATGAGCGTAAGAGGCTGACCTCATGAGCGTAAGACGCTGACCTCATGAGCTTTGCAGACGCTGACCTCATGAGCGTAAGACGCTGACCTCAAGAGCGTTGAAGACGCTGACCTCATGAGCGTAAGACGCTGACCTCATGAGCTTTGCAGACGCTGACCTCATGAGCGTAAGACGCTGACCTCATGAGCGTTGAAGACGCTGACCTCATGAGCGTAAGACGCTGACCTCATGAGCGTAAAACGCTGACCTCATGAGCGTTGAAGACGCTGAGCTCTTGAGCGTAAAACGCTGACCTCATGAGCGTAAGACGCTGACCTCATGAGCGTTGCAGAGGCTGAGCTCTTGAGCGTAAAACGCTGACCTCATGAGCGTCGAAGACGCTGACGTCATGAGCATAAGACGCTGACCTCATGAGCGTTGAAGACGCTGACCTGATGAGCGTAAGACGCTGACCTGATGAGCGTTGAAGACGCTGAACTCTTCAGCGTAAAACGCTGACCTCATGAGCGTTAAAGACGCTGACCTCATGAGCATAAGACGCTGACCTCATGAGCGTTGCAGACGCTGACCTCATGAGCGTAAGACGCTGACCTCATGAGCGTAAGACGCTGACCTCATGAGCGTTGCAGACGCTGACCTCATGAGCGTAAGACGCTGACCTCACGAGCGTTGAAGATACTGACCCCATGAGCGTCGAAGACGCTGACGTCATGAGCGTTAAAGACGCTGACGTCATGAGCGTTGCAGACGCTGAACAAATGAGCGTAAGACGCTGACCTCATGAGCTTAAACGCTGACCTCATGAGCGTTGAAGACGCTGACCTGATGAGCGTAAGACGCTGACCTCATGAGCGTAAGACGCTGACATCATGAGCGTTGAAAACGCTGACCTCATGAGCGTAAGACGCTGACCTCATGAGCGTTGTAGACGCTGACCTCATGAGCGTAAGACGCTGACCTCATGAGCGTTGAAGACGCTGAGCTCTTGAGCGTAAAACGCTGACCTCATGAGCGTTGAAAACGCTGACCTCATGAGCGTTGTAGACGCTGACCTCATGAGCGTAAGACGCTGACCTCATGAGCGTTGAAAACGCTGACCTCATGAGCGTTGAAGACGCTGAGCTCTTGAGCGTAAAACGCTGACCTCATGAGCGTTGAAGACGCTGACCTCATGAGCATAAGACGCTGACATCATGAGCGTAAGACGCTGACCTCATGAGCGTAAAACGCTGACCTCATGAACGTAAGACGCTGACCTCATGAGCGTTGAAAACGCTGACCTCATGAGCGTAAGACGCTGACCTCATGAGCTTTGCAGACGCTGACCTCATGAGCGTAAGAAGCTGACCTCAAGAGCGTTGAAGACGCTGACCTCATGAGCGTAAGACGCTGACCTCATGAGCTTAAACGCTGACCTCATGAGCGTTGAAGACGCTGACCTCATGAGCGTAAAATGCTGACCTCATGAGCGTAAAACGCTGACCTCATGAGCGTAAGACGCTGACCTCATGAGCGTTGAAGACGCTGACCTCATGAGCGTAAGACGCTGACCTCATGAGCTTTGCAGACGCTGACCTCATGAGCTTTGCAGACGCTGACCTCATGAGCGTAAGAGGCTGACCTCATGAGCGTAAGACGCTGACCTCATGAGCTTTGCAGACGCTGACCTCATGAGCGTAAGACGCTGACCTCAAGAGCGTTGAAGACGCTGACCTCATGAGCGTAAGAGGCTGACCTCATGAGCGTAAGACGCTGACCTCATGAGCTTTGCAGACGCTGACCTCATGAGCGTAAGAGGCTGACCTCATGAGCGTAAGACGCTGACCTCATGAGCGTAAGACGCTGACCTCATGAGCGTTGAAGACGCTGACCTCATGAGCGTAAGACGCTGACCTCATGAGCGTAAAACGCTGACCTCATGAGCGTTGAAGACGCTGAGCTCTTGAGCGTAAAACGCTGACCTCATGAGCGTAAGACGCTGACCTCATGAGCGTTGCAGAGGCTGAGCTCTTGAGCGTAAAACGCTGACCTCATGAGCGTCGAAGACGCTGACGTCATGAGCATAAGACGCTGACCTCATCAGAGCAAGACGCTGACCTCATGAGCGTTGAAGACGCTGACCTGATGAGCGTAAGACGCTGACCTAATGAGCGTAAGACGCTGACCTCATGAGCGTTAAAGACGCTGACCTCATGAGCGTAAGACGCTGACCTCATGAGCATAAGACGCTGACTTCATGAGCGTTGCAGACGCTGAGCTCTTGAGCGTAAAACGCTGACCTCATGAGCGTTGTAGACGCTGACCTCATGAGCGTAAGACGCTGACCTCACGAGCGTTGAAGATACTGACCCCATGAGCGTCGAAGACGCTGACGTCATGAGCATAAGACGCTGACCTCATCAGAGCAAGACGCTGACCTCATGAGCGTTGAAAACGCTGACCTCATGAGCGTAAGACGCTGACCTCATGAGCGTTGAAGACGCTGACCTGATGAGCGTAAGACGCCGACCTCATGAGCGTAAGACGCTGACCTCATGAGCTTTGAAGACGTTGAACTCTTGAGCGTAACACGCTGACCTCATGAGCGTTGAAAACGCTGACCTCATGAGCGTAAGACGCTGACCTCATGAGCGTTAAAGACGCTGACGTCATTAGCATAAGACGCTGACCTCATCAGAGCAAGACGCTGACCTCATGAGCGTTGAAAACGCTGACCTGATGAGCGTAAAACGCTGACCTCATGAGCGTTGAAGACGCTGAACTCTTGAGCGTAAAACGCTGACCTCATGAGCGTTGAAGACGCTGACCTCATGAGCGTAAAACGCTGACCTCATGAGCGTAAGACGCTGAGTTCATGAGCGTAAGACGCTGACCTCATGAGCGTTGAAGACGCTGACCTCATGAGCGTAAAACGCTGACCTCATGAACGTAAGACGCTGACCTCATGAGCGTTGAAGACGCTGACCTCATGAGCGTAAAACGCTGACCTCATGAGCGTAAGACGCTGACCTTATGAGCTTTGCAGATGCTGACCTCATGAGCGTAAAACGCTGACCTCATGAGCGTAAGACGCTGACCTCATGAGCTTTGCAGACGCTGACTTCATGAGCGTAAGACGCTGACCTCATGAGCGTTGAAAACGCTGACCTCATGAGCGTAAGACGCTGACCTCATGAGCGTAAAACGCTGACCTCATGAGCGTTGAAGACGCTGACCTAATGTGCGTAAAACGCTGACATCATGAGCGTTGAAGACGCTGAACTCTTCAGCGTAAGACGCTGACCTCATGAGCGTTGAAGACGCTGACCTCATGAGCGTAAGACGCTGACCTCATGAGCGTAAGACGCTGACCTCATGAGCGTTGAAGACGCTGAACTCTTGAGCGTAAAACGCTGACCTCATGAGCGTAAGACGCTGACCTCATGAGCGTAAGACGCTGACCTCATGAGCTTTGCAGACGCTGACCTCATGAGCGTAAGACGCTGACCTCATGAGCGTAAAACGCTGACCTCATGAGCGTTGAAGACGCTGACCTCATGAGCGTTGAAAACGCTGACCTCATGAGCGTAAGACGCTGACCTCATGAGCGTAAGACGCTGACCTCATGAGCGTTGAAGACGCTGACCTCATGAGCGTTGAAAACGCTGACCTCATGAGCTTTGCAGACGCTGACCTCATGAGCGTTGAAGACGCTGACCTCATGAGCGTAAGACGCTGACCTCATGAGCGTAAGACGCTGACCTCATGAGCGTTGAAAACGCTGACCTCATGAGCGCTGCAGACGCTGAGCTCTTGAGCGTAAAACGCTGACCTCATGAGCGTTGTAGACGCTGACCTCACGAGCGTTTAAGATACCGACCCCATGAGCGTCGAAGACGCTGACGTCATGAGCGTAAGACGCTGACCTCATGAGCGTAAAACGCTGACCTCATGAGCGTTGAAGACGCTGACCTCATGAGCGTAAGACGCTGACCTCATGAGCGTAAGACGCTGACCTCATGAGCGTTGAAGACGCTGACCTCATGAGCGTTGTAGACGCTGACCTCACGAGCGTTTAAGATACTGACCCCATGAGCGTCGAAGACGCTGACGTCATGAGCATAAGACGCTGACCTCATCAGAGCAAGACGCTGACCTCATGAGCGTTGAAAACGCTGACCTCATGAGCGTAAGACGCTGACCTCATGAGCGTTGAAGACGCTGACCTGATGAGCGTAAGACGCTGACCTCATTAGCGTAAGACGCTGACCTCATGAGCGTTGAAGACGCTGACCTCATGAGCGTTGAAGACGCTGACCTCATGAGCGTAAGACGCTGACCTCATGAGCGTAAGACGCTGACCTCATGAGCGTTGAAAACGCTGACCTCATGAGCGTTGAAGATACTGACCCCATGAGCGTCGAAGACGCTGACGTCATGAGCGTTAAAGACGCTGACGTCATGAGCGTTGAAAACGCTGACCTCATGAGCGTAAGACGCTGACCTCATGAGCGTAAGACGCTGACCTCATGAGCGTTGAAGACGCTGACCTCATGAGCGTAAGACGCTGACCTCATGAGCGTTGAAGACGCTGACCTGATGAGCGTAAGACGCTGACCTAATGAGCGTAAGACGCTGACCTCATGAGCGTTGAAGACGCTGACCTCATGAGCGTTGAAGACGCTGACCTAATGAGCGTAAGACGCTGACCTCATGAGCGTTGAAGACGCTGACCTCATGAGCGTAAGAGGCTGACCTCATGAGCGTAAGACGCTGACCTCATGAGCGTAAAACGCTGACCTCATGAGCGTTGAAGACGCTGAGCTCTTGAGCGTAAGAGGCTGACCTCATGAGCGTTGAAGACGCTGACCTCATGAGCGTAAGAGGCTGACCTCATGAGCGTAAGACGCTGACCTCATGAGCGTAAGACGCTGACATCATGAGCGTAAGACGCTGACCTCATGAGCGTAAGACGCTGACATCATGAGCGTAAGACGCTGACCTCATGAGCGTCGAAGACGCTGACGTCATGAGCGTTAAAGACGCTGACCTCATGAGCTTAAGACGCTGACCTCATCAGAGCAAGACGCTGACCTCATGAGCGTTGAAGACGCTGACCTCATGAGCTTAAGACGCTGACCTCATGAGTGTAAGACGCTGACCTCATGAGCGTTGAAGACGCTGACCTAATAAGCGTTGAAGACGCTGACCTCATGAGCGTAAGACGCTGACCTCATGAGCGTAAAACGCTGACCTCATGAGCGTTGAAGACGCAGAGCTCTTGAGCGTAAAACGCTGACCTCATGAGCGTAAGACGCTGACCTCATGAGCGTTGAAAACGCTGACCTCATGAGCGTAAAACGCTGACCTCATGAGCGTTGAAGACGCTGAGCTCTTGAGCGTAAAACGCTGACCTCATGAGCGTAAGACGCTGACCTCATGAGCGTCGAAGACGCTGACGTCATGAGCGTTAAAGACGCTGACCTCATGAGCGTAAGACGCTGACCTCATGAGCGTTGAAGACGCTGACCTCATGAGCGTTGAAGACGCTGACCTCATGAGCGTAAGACGCTGACCTCATGAGCTTAAGACACTGACCTCATGAGCGTTGAAGACGATGACCTCATGAGCGTAAGACGCTGACCTCATGAGCTTAAGACGCTGACCTCATGAGCGTAAATTGCTGACCTCATGAGCGTTGAAGATACTGACCTCATGAGCGTAAGACGCTGACCTCATGAGCGTTGAAGACGCTGACCTCATGAGCGTCAAAGACGCAGACGCTGACTTCATGAGCGTTAAAGACGCTGACCTCATGAGCGTTGGAGACGCTGAGCTCTTGAGCGTAAAACGCTGACCTCATGAGCGTAAAACGCTGACCTCATGAGCGTAAAACGCTGACCTCATGAGCGTTGAAGACGCTGAGCTCTTGAGCGTAAAACGCTGACCTCATGAGCGTAAGACGCTGACCTCATGAGCGTTGAAAACGCTGAGCTCTTGAGCGTAAAACGCTGACCTCATGAGCGTAAGACGCTGACCTCATGAGCGTTGAAGACGCTGAGCTCTTGAGCGTAAAACGCTGACCTCATGAGCGTCGAAGACGCTGACGTCATGAGCGTAAGACGCTGACCTCATGAGCGTAAGACGCTGACCTCATGAGCGTTGAAGATGCTGACCTTATGAGCGTTGTAGACGCTGACCTCACGAGCGTTTAAGATACTGACCCCATGAGCGTCGAAGACGCTGACGTCATGAGCATAAGACGCTGACCTCATCAGAGCAAGACGCTGACCTCATGAGCGTTGAAAACGCTGATCTCATGAGCGTTGAAGACGCTGACCTGATGAGCGTAAGACGCTGACCTCATGAGCGTAAGACGCTGACCTCATGAGCGTTGAAGACGCTGACCTCATGAGCGTAAGACGCTGACCTCATGAGCGTAAGACGCTGACCTCATGAGCGTTGAAAACGCTGACCCCATGAGCGTCGAAGACGCTGACGTCATGAGCGTTAAAGACGCTGACGTCATGAGCGTTGAAAACGCTGACCTCATGAGCGTAAGACGCTGACCTCATGAGCGTAAGACGCTGACCTCATGAGCGTTGAAGACGCTGACCTCATGAGCGTAAGACGCTGACCTCATGAGCGTTGAAGACGCTGACCTGATGAGCGTAAGACGCTGACCTAATGAGCGTAAGACGCTGACCTCATGAGCGTTGAAGACGCTGACCTCATGAGCGTTGAAGACGCTGACCTGATGAGCGTAAGACGCTGACCTAATGAGCGTAAGACGCTGACCTCATGAGCGTTGAAGACGCTGACCTCATGAGCGTAAGAGGCTGACCTCATGAGCGTAAGACGCTGACCTCATGAGCGTAAAACGCTGACCTCATGAGCGTTGAAGACGCTGAGCTCTTGAGCGTAAGAGGCTGACCTCATGAGCGTAAGACGCTGACCTCATGAGCGTAAGACGCTGACCTCATGAGCGTAAGACGCTGACATCATGAGCGTAAGACGCTGACCTCATGAGCGTCGAAGACGCTGACGTCATGAGCGTTAAAGACGCTGACCTCATGAGCTTAAGACGCTGACCTCATCAGAGCAAGACGCTGACCTCATGAGCGTTGAAGACGCTGACCTCATGAGTGTAAGACGCTGACCTCATGAGCGTTGAAGACGCTGACCTCATGAGCGTAAGACGCTGACCTCATGAGCGTAAAACGCTGACCTCATGAGCGTTGAAGACGCTGAGCTCTTGAGCGTAAAACGCTGACCTCATGAGCGTAAGACGCTGACCTCATGAGCGTTGAAGACGCTGACCTCATGAGCGTTGAAGACGCTGACCTCATGAGCGTTGAAGACGCTGACCTCATGAGCGTAAGACGCTGACCTCATGAGCTTAAGACGCTGACCTCATGAGCGTAAATTGCTGACCTCATGAGCGTTGAAGATACTGACCTCATGAGCGTAAGACGCTGACCTCATGAGCGTTGAAGACGCTGACCTCATGAGCGTCAAAGACGCAGACCTCATGAGCGTAAGACGCTGACCTCATGAGCGTTAAAGACGCTGACCTCATGAGCGTAAGACGCTGACCTCATGAGCGTTGAAAAAGCTGACCTCATGAGCGTAAGACGCTGACCTCATGAGCGTAAGACGCTGACCTCATGAGCGTAAGACGCTGACCTCATGAGCGTTAAAGACGCTGACCTCATGAGCGTAAGACGCTGACCTCATGAGCGTTGAAGACGCTGACCTCATGAGCGTTGAAGACGCTGAGCTCTTGAGCGTAAAACGCTGACCTCATGAGCGTAAAACGCTGACCTCATGAGCGTTGAAGACGCTGAGCTCTTGAGCGTAAAACGCTGACCTCATGAGCGTAAGACGCTGACCTCATGAGCGTTGAAAACGCTGAGCTCTTGAGCGTAAAACGCTGACCTCATGAGCGTAAGACGCTGACCTCATGAGCGTAAGACGCTGACCTCATGAGCTTTGCAGACGCTGACCTCATGAGCGTAAGACGCTGACCTCATGAGCGTAAAACGCTGACCTCATGAGCGTTGAAGACGCTGAGCTCTTGAGCGTAAAACGCTGACCTCATGAGCGTAAGACGCTGACCTCATGAGCGTCGAAGACGCTGACGTCATGAGCGTTAAAGACGCTGACCTCATGAGCGTAAGACGCTGACCTCATGAGCGTTGAAGACGCTGACCTCATGAGCGTTGAAGACGCTGACCTCATGAGCGTTGAAGACGCTGACCTCATGAGCGTAAGACGCTGACCTCATGAGCTTAAGACACTGACCTCATGAGCGTTGAAGACGATGACCTCATGAGCGTAAGACGCTGACCTCATGAGCTTAAGACGCTGACCTCATGAGCGTAAATTGCTGACCTCATGAGCGTTGAAGATACTGACCTCATGAGCGTAAGACGCTGACCTCATGAGCGTTGAAAAAGCTGACCTCATGAGCGTAAGACGCTGACCTCATGAGCGTTGAAGACGCTGACCTCATGAGCGTTGAAGACGCTGTGCTCTTGAGCGTAAAACGCTGACCTCATGAGCGTAAAACGCTGACCTCATGAGCGTTGAAAATGCTGACCTCATGAGCGTTGAAAAGGCTGACCTCATGAGCTTAAAACGCTGACCTCATGAGCATAAGACGCTGATCTCATGAGCGTTGAAAACGCTGACCTCATGAGCGTTGAAGACGCTGACCTCATGAGCGTAAGACGCTGACCTCATGAGCGTTGAAGACGCTGACCTCATGAGCGTAAAACGCTGACCTCATGAGCGCTGACGACGCTGACCTCATGAGCATAAGACGCTGACCTCATGATCGTTGAAGACGCTGACCTCATGAGCGTTGAAGACGCTGACCTCATGAGCGTAAGACGCTGACCTCATGAGCGTTGAAGACGCTGACCTCATGAGCGTAAGACGCTGACCTCATGAGCGTTGAAGACGCTGACCTCATGAGCGTTGAAAACGCTGACCTCATGAGCGTTGAAGACGCTGACCTCATGAGCGTAAGACGCTGACCTCATGAGCGTTGAAGACGCTGACCTCATGAGCGTAAGACGCTGACCTCATGAGCGTAAGACGCTGACCTCATGAGCTTTGCAGACGCTGACCTCATGAGTGTAAGACGCTGACCTCATGAGCGTTGAAGACGCTGACCTCATGAGCGTTGAAAACGCTGACCTCATGAGCGTAAGACGCTGACCTCATGAGCGTAAGACGCTGACCTCATGAGCTTTGCAGACGCTGACCTCATGAGCGTAAGACGCTGACCTCAAGAGCGTTGAAGACGCTGACCTCATGAGCGTAAGACGCTGACCTCATGAGCGTAAGACGCTGACCTCATGAGCGTAAGACGCTGACCTCATGAGCTTTGCAGACGCTGACCTCATGAGCGTAAGACGCTGACCTCAAGAGCGTTGAAGACGCTGACCTCATGAGCGTAAAACGCTGACCTCATGAGCATAAGACGCTGATCTCATGAGCGTTGAAAACGCTGACCTCATGAGCGTTGAAGACGCTGACCTCATGAGCGTAAGACGCTGACCTCATGAGCGTTGAAGACGCTGACCTCATGAGCGTAAAACGCTGACCTCATGAGCGCTGACGACGCTGACCTCATGAGCATAAGACGCTGACCTCATGATCGTTGAAGACGCTGACCTCATGAGCGTTGAAGACGCTGACCTCATGAGCGTAAGACGCTGACCTCATGAGCGTTGAAGACGCTGACCTCATGAGCGTAAGACGCTGACCTCATGAGCGTTGAAGACGCTGACCTCATGAGCGTAAGACGCTGACCTCATGAGCGTTGCAGACGCTGAATTCATGAGCGTAAGACGCTGACCTCATGAGCGTTGAAGACGCTGACCTCATGAGCGTAAGACGCTGACCTCATGAGCGTTGAAAAAGCTGACCTCATGAGCGTTGAAGACGCTGACCTCATGAGCGTAAGACGCTGACCTGATGAGCGTAAGACGCTGACCTCATGAGCGTTGAAAACGCTGACCTCATGAGCGTTGAAAAGGCTGACCTCATGAGCTTTAAACGCTGACCTCATGAGCATAAGACGCTGACCTCATGAGCGTTGAAGACGCTGACCTAATAAGCGTTGAAGACGCTGACCTCATAAGCATTGAAAACGCTGACCTCATGAGCGTAAGACGCTGACCTCATGAGCGTAAAACGCTGACCTCATGAGCGTTGAAGACGCTTAGCTCTTGAGCGTAAAACGCTGACCTCATGAGCGTAAGACGCTGACCTCATGAGCGTTGAAAACGCTGACCTCATGAGCGTAAGACGCTGACCTCATGAGCGTAAGACGCTGACCTCATGAGCTTTGCAGACGCTGACCTCATGAGCGTAAAACGCTGACCTCATGAGCGTTGAAGACGCTGAGCTCTTGAGCGTAAAACGCTGACCTCATGAGCGTAAGACGCTGACCTCATGAGCGTTGAAGACGCTGAGCTCTTGAGCGTTAAAGACGCTGACCTCATGAGCGTAAGACGCTGACCTCATGAGCGTTGAAGACGCCGACCTCATGAGCGTTGAAGACGCTGAACTCTTGAGCGTAAAACGCTGACCTCATGAGCGTTGAAGACGCTGACCTCATGAGCGTAAGACGCTGACCTCATGAGCGTAAGACGCTGACCTCATGAGCGTAAGACGCTGACCTCATGAGCGTTGAAGACGCTGAACTCTTGAGCGTAAAACGCTGACCTCATGAGCGTTGAAGACGCTGACCTCATGAGCGTAAGACGCTGACCTCATGAGCGTTGAAGACGCTGACCTCATGAGCGTAAGACTCTGACCTCATGAGCGTCGAAGACGCTGACCTCATGAGCGTTGAAGACGCTGACCTGATGAGCGTAAGACGCTGACCTCATGAGCGTAAGACGCTGACCTCATGAGCGTTGAAGACGCTGACCTCATGAGCGTAAGACGCTGACCTCATGAGCGTTGAAGACGCTGACCTCATGAGCGTAAGACGCTGACCTCATGAGCGTTAAAGACGCTGACCTCATGAGCGTAAGACGCTGACCTCATGAGCGTTGAAGACGCTGACCTCATGAGCGTAAGACGCTGACCTAATGTGCGTAAGACGCTGACCTCAAGAGCGTTGAAGACGCTGACCTCATGAGCGTAAGACGCTGACCTTATGAACGTTGAAGACGCTGACCTGATGAGCGTAAGACGCCGACCTCATGAGCGTTGCAGACGCTGAGCTCTTGAGCGTAAAACGCTGACCTCATGAGCGTAAGACGCTGACCTAATGTGCGTAAGACGCTGACCTCAAGAGCGTTGAAGACGCTGACCTCATGAGCGTAAGACGCTGACCTCATGAGCGTAAGACTCTGACCTCATGAGCGTCGAAGACGCTGACCTCATGAGCGTTGAAGACGCTGACCTCATGAGCGTAAGACGCTGACCTCATGAGCGTTGAAGACGCTGACCTGATGAGCGTAAGACGCTGACCTCATGAGCGTTGAAGACGCTGACCTCATGAGCGTAAGACGCTGACCTCATGAGCGTTGAAGACGCTGACCTCATGAGCGTAAGACGCTGACCTCATGAGCGTTGAAGACGCTGAACTCTTCAGCGTAAAACGCTGACCTCATGAGCGTTGAAAACGCTGACCTCATGAGCGTTGCAGACGCTGAGCTCTTGAGCGTAAAACGCTGACCTCATGAGCGTTGAAGACGCTGACCTCATGAGCGTAAAACGCTGACCTCATGAGCGTAAGACGCTGACCTCATGAGCGTTGAAGACGCTGACCTCATGAGCGTAAAACGCTGACCTCATGAACGTAAGACGCTGACCTCATGAGCGTTGAAGACGCTGACCTCATGAGCGTAAAACGCTGACCTCATGAGCGTAAGACGCTGACCTCATGAGCTTTGCAGACGCTGACCTCATGAGCGTAAAACGCTGACCTCATGAGCTTTGCAGACGCTGACCTCATGAGCGTAAGACGCTGACCTCATGAGCGTAAAACGCTGACCTCATGAGCGTTGAAGACGCTGACCTCATGAGCGTAAGACGCTGACCTCATGAGTGTTGAAGAAGCTGACCTCATGAGCGTAAGACGCTGACCTCATGAGCGTAAGACGCTGACCTCATGAGCGTTGAAGACGCTGAACTCTTGAGCGTAAAACGCTGACCTCATGAGCGTAAGACGCTGACCTCATGAGCGTAAGACGCTGACCTCATGAGCTTTGCAGAAGCTGACCTCATGAGCGTAAGACGCTGACCTCATGAGCGTAAGACGCTGACCTCATGAGCGTAAAACGCTGACCTCATGAGCGTTGAAGACGCTGACCTCATGAGCGTTGAAAACGCTGACCTCATGAGCGTAAGACGCTGACCTCATGAGCGTAAGACGCTGACCTCATGAGCGTTGAAGACGCTGACCTCATGAGCGTTGAAAACGCTGACCTCATGAGCTTTGCAGACGCTGACCTCATGAGCGTAAGACGCTGACCTCATGAGCGTAAAACCCTGAACTCATGAGCGTTGAAGACGCTGACCTCATGAGCGTAAGACGCTGACCTCATGAGCGTAAGACGCTGACCTCATGAGCGTTGAAGACGCTGACCTCATGAGCGTTGAAAACGCTGACCTCATGAGCGTTGCAGACGCTGAGCTCTTGAGCGTAAAACGCTGACCTCATGAGCGTTGTAGACGCTGACCTCACGAGCGTTTAAGATACTGACCCCATGAGCGTCGAAGACGCTGACGTCATGAGCGTAAGACGCTGACCTCATGAGCGTAAAACGCTGACCTCATGAGCGTTGAAGACGCTGACCTCATGAGCGTAAGACGCTGACCTCATGAGCGTAAGACGCTGACCTCATGAGCGTAAGACGCTGACCTCATCAGAGCAAGACGCTGACCTCATGAGCGTTGAAAACGCTGACCTCATGAGCGTAAGACGCTGACCTCATGAGCGTTGAAGACGCTGACCTCATGAGCGTTGTAGACGCTGACCTCACGAGCGTTTAAGATACTGACCCCATGAGCGTCGAAGACGCTGACGTCATGAGCATAAGACGCTGACCTCATCAGAGCAAGACGCTGACCTCATGAGCGTTGAAAACGCTGATCTCATGAGCGTTGAAGACGCTGACCTGATGAGCGTAAGACGCTGACCTCATGAGCGTAAGACGCTGACCTCATGAGCGTTGAAGACGCTGACCTCATGAGCGTAAGACGCTGACCTCATGAGCGTAAGACGCTGACCTCATGAGCGTTGAAAACGCTGACCCCATGAGCGTCGAAGACGCTGACGTCATGAGCGTTAAAGACGCTGACGTCATGAGCGTTGAAAACGCTGACCTCATGAGCGTAAGACGCTGACCTCATGAGCGTAAGACGCTGACCTCATGAGCGTTGAAGACGCTGACCTCATGAGCGTAAGACGCTGACCTCATGAGCGTTGAAGACGCTGACCTGATGAGCGTAAGACGCTGACCTAATGAGCGTAAGACGCTGACCTCATGAGCGTTGAAGACGCTGACCTCATGAGCGTTGAAGACGCTGACCTGATGAGCGTAAGACGCTGACCTAATGAGCGTAAGACGCTGACCTCATGAGCGTTGAAGACGCTGACCTCATGAGCGTAAGAGGCTGACCTCATGAGCGTAAGACGCTGACCTCATGAGCGTAAAACGCTGACCTCATGAGCGTTGAAGACGCTGAGCTCTTGAGCGTAAGAGGCTGACCTCATGAGCGTAAGACGCTGACCTCATGAGCGTAAGACGCTGACCTCATGAGCGTAAGACGCTGACATCATGAGCGTAAGACGCTGACCTCATGAGCGTCGAAGACGCTGACGTCATGAGCGTTAAAGACGCTGACCTCATGAGCTTAAGACGCTGACCTCATCAGAGCAAGACGCTGACCTCATGAGCGTTGAAGACGCTGACCTCATGAGTGTAAGACGCTGACCTCATGAGCGTTGAAGACGCTGACCTAATAAGCGTTGAAGACGCTGACCTCATGAGCGTAAGACGCTGACCTCATGAGCGTAAAACGCTGACCTCATGAGCGTTGAAGACGCTGAGCTCTTGAGCGTAAAACGCTGACCTCATGAGCGTAAGACGCTGACCTCATGAGCGTTGAAAACGCTGACCTCATGAGCGTAAAACGCTGACCTCATGAGCGTTGAAGACGCTGAGCTCTTGAGCGTAAAACGCTGACCTCATGAGCGTAAGACGCTGACCTCATGAGCGTTGAAGACGCTGACCTCATGAGCGTTGAAGACGCTGACCTCATGAGCGTTGAAGACGCTGACCTCATGAGCGTAAGACGCTGACCTCATGAGCTTAAGACGCTGACCTCATGAGCGTAAATTGCTGACCTCATGAGCGTTGAAGATACTGACCTCATGAGCGTAAGACGCTGACCTCATGAGCGTTGAAGACGCTGACCTCATGAGCGTTGAAGACGCTGACCTCATGAGCGTCAAAGACGCAGACGCTGACTTCATGAGCGTTAAAGACGCTGACCTCATGAGCGTAAGACGCTGACCTCATGAGCGTTGAAAAAGCTGACCTCATGAGCGTAAGACGCTGACCTCATGAGCGTTGAAGACGCTGACCTCATGAGCGTTGAAGACGCTGAGCTCTTGAGCGTAAAACGCTGACCTCATGAGCGTAAAACGCTGACCTCATGAGCGTTGAAGACGCTGAGCTCTTGAGCGTAAAACGCTGACCTCATGAGCGTAAGACGCTGACCTCATGAGCGTTGAAAACGCTGAGCTCTTGAGCGTAAAACGCTGACCTCATGAGCGTAAGACGCTGACCTCATGAGCGTAAGACGCTGACCTCATGAGCTTTGCAGACGCTGACCTCATGAGCGTAAGACGCTGACCTCATGAGCGTAAAACGCTGACCTCATGAGCGTTGAAGACGCTGAGCTCTTGAGCGTAAAACGCTGACCTCATGAGCGTAAGACGCTGACCTCATGAGCGTCGAAGACGCTGACGTCATGAGCGTTAAAGACGCTGACCTCATGAGCGTAAGACGCTGACCTCATGAGCGTTGAAGACGCTGACCTCATGAGCGTTGAAGACGCTGACCTCATGAGCGTTGAAGACGCTGACCTCATGAGCGTAAGACGCTGACCTCATGAGCTTAAGACACTGACCTCATGAGCGTTGAAGACGATGACCTCATGAGCGTAAGACGCTGACCTCATGAGCTTAAGACGCTGACCTCATGAGCGTAAATTGCTGACCTCATGAGCGTTGAAGATACTGACCTCATGAGCGTAAGACGCTGACCTCATGAGCGTTGAAAAAGCTGACCTCATGAGCGTAAGACGCTGACCTCATGAGCGTTGAAGACGCTGACCTCATGAGCGTTGAAGACGCTGTGCTCTTGAGCGTAAAACGCTGACCTCATGAGCGTAAAACGCTGACCTCATGAGCGTTGAAAATGCTGACCTCATGAGCGTTGAAAAGGCTGACCTCATGAGCTTAAAACGCTGACCTCATGAGCATAAGACGCTGATCTCATGAGCGTTGAAAACGCTGACCTCATGAGCGTTGAAGACGCTGACCTCATGAGCGTAAGACGCTGACCTCATGAGCGTTGAAGACGCTGACCTCATGAGCGTAAAACGCTGACCTCATGAGCGCTGACGACGCTGACCTCATGAGCATAAGACGCTGACCTCATGATCGTTGAAGACGCTGACCTCATGAGCGTTGAAGACGCTGACCTCATGAGCGTAAGACGCTGACCTCATGAGCGTTGAAGACGCTGACCTCATGAGCGTAAGACGCTGACCTCATGAGCGTTGAAGACGCTGACCTCATGAGCGTTGAAAACGCTGACCTCATGAGCGTTGAAGACGCTGACCTCATGAGCGTAAGACGCTGACCTCATGAGCGTTGAAGACGCTGACCTCATGAGCGTAAGACGCTGACCTCATGAGCGTAAGACGCTGACCTCATGAGCTTTGCAGACGCTGACCTCATGAGTGTAAGACGCTGACCTCATGAGCGTTGAAGACGCTGACCTCATGAGCGTTGAAAACGCTGACCTCATGAGCGTAAGACGCTGACCTCATGAGCGTAAGACGCTGACCTCATGAGCTTTGCAGACGCTGACCTCATGAGCGTAAGACGCTGACCTCAAGAGCGTTGAAGACGCTGACCTCATGAGCGTAAGACGCTGACCTCATGAGCGTTGCAGACGCTGAATTCATGAGCGTAAGACGCTGACCTCATGAGCGTTGAAGACGCTGACCTCATGAGCTTTAAAGACGCTGACCTCATGAGCGTTGAAGACGCTGACCTCATGAGCGTTGAAAAAGCTGACCTCATGAGCGTTGAAGACGCTGACCTCATGAGCGTAAGACGCTGACCTCATGAGCGTAAGACGCTGACCTGATGAGCGTAAGACGCTGACCTCATGAGCGTTGAAAACGCTGACCTCATGAGCGTTGAAAAGGCTGACCTCATGAGCTTTAAACGCTGACCTCATGAGCATAAGACGCTGACCTCATGAGCGTTGAAGACGCTGACCTAATAAGCGTTGAAGACGCTGACCTCATAAGCATTGAAAACGCTGACCTCATGAGCGTAAGACGCTGACCTCATGAGCGTAAAACGCTGACCTCATGAGCGTTGAAGACGCTTAGCTCTTGAGCGTAAAACGCTGACCTCATGAGCGTAAGACGCTGACCTCATGAGCGTTGAAAACGCTGACCTCATGAGCGTAAGACGCTGACCTCATGAGCGTAAGACGCTGACCTCATGAGCTTTGCAGACGCTGACCTCATGAGCGTAAAACGCTGACCTCATGAGCGTTGAAGACGCTGAGCTCTTGAGCGTAAAACGCTGACCTCATGAGCGTAAGACGCTGACCTCATGAGCGTAAAACGCTGACCTCATGAGCGTTGAAGACGCTGAGCTCTTGAGCGTTAAAGACGCTGACCTCATGAGCGTAAGACGCTGACCTCATGAGCGTTGAAGACGCCGACCTCATGAGCGTTGAAGACGCTGAACTCTTGAGCGTAAAACGCTGACCTCATGAGCGTTGAAGACGCTGACCTCATGAGCGTAAGACGCTGACCTCATGAGCGTAAGACGCTGACCTCATGAGCGTTGAAGACGCTGAACTCTTGAGCGTAAAACGCTGACCTCATGAGCGTTGAAGACGCTGACCTCATGAGCGTAAGACGCTGACCTCATGAGCGTTGAAGACGCTGACCTCATGAGCGTAAGACTCTGACCTCATGAGCGTCGAAGACGCTGACCTCATGAGCGTTGAAGACGCTGACCTGATGAGCGTAAGACGCTGACCTCATGAGCGTAAGACGCTGACCTCATGAGCGTTGAAGACGCTGAACTCTTCAGCGTAAAACGCTGACCTCATGAGCGTTAAAGACGCTGACCTCATGAGCGTAAGACGCTGACCTCATGAGCGTTGAAGACGCTGACCTCATGAGCGTAAGACGCTGACCTAATGTGCGTAAGACGCTGACCTCAAGAGCGTTGAAGACGCTGACCTCATGAGCGTAAGACGCTGACCTTATGAACGTTGAAGACGCTGACCTGATGAGCGTAAGACGCCGACCTCATGAGCGTAAGACGCTGACCTCATGAGCGTTGAAGACGCTGAACTCTTTAGCGTAAAACGCTGACCTCATGAGCGTTGCAGACGCTGAGCTCTTGAGCGTAAAACGCTGACCTCATGAGCGTAAGACGCTGACCTAATGTGCGTAAGACGCTGACCTCAAGAGCGTTGAAGACGCTGACCTCATGAGCGTAAGACGCTGACCTCATGAGCGTAAGACTCTGACCTCATGAGCGTCGAAGACGCTGACCTCATGAGCGTTGAAGACGCTGACCTCATGAGCGTAAGACGCTGACCTCATGAGCGTTGAAGACGCTGACCTGATGAGCGTAAGACGCTGACCTCATGAGCGTTGAAGACGCTGACCTCATGAGCGTAAGACGCTGACCTCATGAGCGTTGAAGACGCTGACCTCATGAGCGTAAGACGCTGACCTCATGAGCGTTGAAGACGCTGAACTCTTCAGCGTAAAACGCTGACCTCATGAGCGTTGAAAACGCTGACCTCATGAGCGTTGCAGACGCTGAGCTCTTGAGCGTAAAACGCTGACCTCATGAGCGTTGAAGACGCTGACCTCATGAGCGTAAGACGCTGACCTCATGAACGTAAGACGCTGACCTCATGAGCGTAAGACGCTGACCTCATGAGCGTTGTAGACGCTGACCTCATGAGCGTTGTAGACGCTGACCTCATGAGCGTAAGACGCTGACCTCATGAGCGTTGTAGACCCTAACCCCATGAGCGTCGAAGACGCTGACGTCATGAGCGTTAAAGACGCTGACGTCATGAGCATAAGACGCTGACGTCATGAGCATAAGACGCTGACGTCATGAGCGTTGAAGACGCTGTGCTCTTGAGCGTAAAACGCTGACCTCATGAGCGTAAAACGCTGACCTCATGAGCGTTGAAAATGCTGACCTCATGAGCGTTGAAAAGGCTGACCTCATGAGCTTAAAACGCTGACCTCATGAACATAAGACGCTGACCTCATGAGCGTTGAAGACGCTGACCTCATGAGCATAAGACGCTGACCTCATGAGCGTTGAAGATACTGACCCCATGAGCGTTGAAGACGCTGAACTCTTGAGCGTAAAACGCTGACCTCATGAGCGTTAAAGACGCTGACCTCATGAGCGTTGAAGACGCCGACCTCATGAGCGTTGAAGACGCTGACCTCATGAGCGTAAAACGCTGACCTCATGAGCGTTGAAGACGCTGACCTCATGAGCGTAAGACGCTGACCTCATGAGCGTTGAAGACGCTGACCTCATGAGCGTAAAACGCTGACCTCATGAGCGTTGAAGACGCTGACCTCATGAGCGTAAGACGCTGACCTCATGAGCGTAAGACGCTGACCTCATGAGCGTAAGACGCTGACCTCATGAGCGTTGAAGACGCTGACCTCATGAGCTTTGCAGACGCTGACCTCATGAGCGTAAGACGCTGACCTCATGAGCGTAAAACGCTGACCTCATGAGCGTTGAAGACGCTGAGCTCTTGAGCGTAAAACGCTGACCTCATGAGCATAAGACGCTGACCTCATGAGCGTTGAAGACGCTGACCTCATGAGCTTTGCAGACGCTGACCTCATGAGCGTTAAAGACGCTGACCTCATGAGCGTTGAAGACGCTGACCTCATGAGCGTAAGACGCTGACCTCATGAGCGTCGAAGACGCTGACCTCATGAGCGTTGAAGACGCTGACCTCATGAGCGTAAGACGCTGACCTCATGAGCGTAAGACTCTGACCTCATGAGCGTAAGACGCTGACCTAATGTGCGTAAGACGCTGACCTCAAGAGCGTTGAAGACGCTGACCTCATGAGCGTAAGACGCTGACCTAATGTGCGTAAAACGCTGACATCATGAGCGTTGAAGACGCTGAACTCTTCAGCGTAAGACGCTGACCTCATGAGCGTAAAACGCTGACCTCATGAGCGTTGAAAACGCTGACCTCATGAGCGTTGAAAAGGCTGACCTCATGAGCTTAAAACGCTGACCTCATGAACATAAGACGCTGACCTCATGAGCGTTGAAGATACTGACCCCATGAGCGTTGAAGACGCTGAACTCTTGAGCGTAAAACGCTGACCTCATGAGCGTTGAAGACGCTGACCTCATGAGCTTTGCAGACGCCGACCTCATGAGCGTTGAAGACGCTGACCTCATGAGCGTAAAACGCTGACCTCATGAGCGTAAGACGCTGACCTCATGAGCGTTGAAGACGCCGACCTCATGAGCTTTGCAGACGCCGACCTCATGAGCGTTGAAGACGCTGACCTCATGAGCGTAAAACGCTGACCTCATGAGCGTTGAAGACGCTGACCTCATGAGCTTTGCAGACGCTGACCTCATGAGCGTAAGACGCTGACCTCATGAGCGTTGAAGACGCCGACCTCATGAGCGTTGAAGACGCTGACCTCATGAGCGTAAAACGCTGACCTCATGAGCGTTGAAGACGCTGACCTCATGAGCTTTGCAGACGCTGACCTCATGAGCGTAAGACGCTGACCTCATGAGCGTAAAACGCTGACCTCATGAGCGTTGAAGACGCTGAGCTCTTGAGCGTAAAACGCTGACCTCATGAGCGTAAGACGCTGACCTCATGAGCGTCGAAGACGCTGACGTCATGAGCGTTAAAGACGCTGACCTCATGAGCGTAAGACGCTGACCTCATGAGCGTTGAAGACGCTGACCTCATGAGCGTTGAAGACGCTGACCTCATGAGCGTAAGACGCTGACCTCATGAGCTTAAGACACTGACCTCATGAGCGTTGAAGACGATGACCTCATGAGCGTAAGACGCTGACCTCATGAGCTTAAGACGCTGACCTCATGAGCGTAAATTGCTGACCTCATGAGCGTTGAAGATACTGACCTCATGAGCGTAAGACGCTGACCTCATGAGCGTTGAAAAAGCTGACCTCATGAGCGTAAAACGCTGACCTCATGAGCGTTGAAGACGCTGACCTCATGAGCGTTGAAGACGCTGTGCTCTTGAGCGTAAAACGCTGACCTCATGAGCGTAAAACGCTGACCTCATGAGCGTTGAAAATGCTGACCTCATGAGCGTTGAAAAGGCTGACCTCATGAGCTTAAAACGCTGACCTCATGAGCATAAGACGCTGATCTCATGAGCGTTGAAAACGCTGACCTCATGAGCGTTGAAGACGCTGACCTCATGAGCGTAAGACGCTGACCTCATGAGCGTTGAAGACGCTGACCTCATGAGCGTAAAACGCTGACCTCATGAGCGCTGACGACGCTGACCTCATGAGCATAAGACGCTGACCTCATGATCGTTAAAGACGCTGACCTCATGAGCGTAAGACGCTGACCTCATGAGCGTTGAAGACGCTGACCTCATGAGCGTAAGACGCTGACCTCATGAGCGTTGAAGACGCTGACCTCATGAGCGTTGAAAACGCTGACCTCATGAGCGTTGAAGACGCTGACCTCATGAGCGTAAGACGCTGACCTCATGAGCGTAAAACGCTGACCTCATGAGCGTTGAAGACGCTGACCTCATGAGCGTAAGACGCTGACCTCATGAGCGTAAGACGCTGACCTCATGAGCTTTGCAGACGCTGACCTCATGAGTGTAAGACGCTGACCTCATGAGCGTTGAAGACGCTGACCTCATGAGCGTTGAAAACGCTGACCTCATGAGCGTAAGACGCTGACCTCATGAGCGTAAGACGCTGACCTCATGAGCTTTGCAGACGCTGACCTCATGAGCGTAAGACGCTGACCTCAAGAGCGTTGAAGACGCTGACCTCATGAGCGTAAGACGCTGACCTCATGAGCGTTGCAGACGCTGAATTCATGAGCGTAAGACGCTGACCTCATGAGCGTTAAAGACGCTGACCTCATGAGCGTTGAAGACGCTGACCTCATGAGCGTTAAAGACGCTGACCTCATGAGCGTTGAAGACGCTGACCTCATGAGCGTTGAAGACGCTGACCTCATGAGCGTAAGACGCTGACCTCATGAGCGTAAGACGCTGACCTGATGAGCGTAAGACGCTGACCTCATGAGCGTTGAAAACGCTGACCTCATGAGCGTTGAAAAGGCTGACCTCATGAGCTTAAAACGCTGACCTCATGAGCATAAGACGCTGACCTCATGAGCGTTGAAGACGCTGACCTAATAAGCGTTGAAGACGCTGACCTCATGAGCATTGAAAACGCTGACCTCATGAGCGTAAGACGCTGACCTCATGAGCGTAAAACGCTGACCTCATGAGCGTTGAAGACGCTTAGCTCTTGAGCGTAAAACGCTGACCTCATGAGCGTAAGACGCTGACCTCATGAGCGTTGAAAACGCTGACCTCATGAGCGTAAGACGCTGACCTCATGAGCGTAAGACGCTGACCTCATGAGCTTTGCAGACGCTGACCTCATGAGCGTAAGACGCTGACCTCATGAGCGTAAAACGCTGACCTCATGAGCGTTGAAGACGCTGAGCTCTTGAGCGTTAAAGACGCTGACCTCATGAGCGTAAGACGCTGACCTCATGAGCGTTGAAGACGCCGACCTCATGAGCGTTGAAGACGCTGAACTCTTGAGCGTAAAACGCTGACCTCATGAGCGTTGAAGACGCTGACCTCATGAGCGTAAGACGCTGACCTCATGAGCGTAAGACGCTGACCTCATGAGCGTTGAAGACGCTGAACTCTTGAGCGTAAAACGCTGACCTCATGAGCGTTGAAGACGCTGACCTCATGAGCGTAAGACGCTGACCTCATGAGCGTAAGACGCTGACCTCATGAGCGTTGAAGACGCTGACCTCATGAGCGTAAGACTCTGACCTCATGAGCGTCGAAGACGCTGACCTCATGAGCGTTGAAGACGCTGACCTGATGAGCGTAAGACGCTGACCTCATGAGCGTAAGACGCTGACCTCATGAGCGTTGAAGACGCTGAACTCTTCAGCGTAAAACGCTGACCTCATGAGCGTTAAAGACGCTGACCTCATGAGCGTAAGACGCTGACCTCATGAGCGTTGAAGACGCTGACCTCATGAGCGTAAGACGCTGACCTAATGTGCGTAAGACGCTGACCTCAAGAGCGTTGAAGAAGCTGACCTCATGAGCGTAAGACGCTGACCTTATGAACGTTGAAGACGCTGACCTGATGAGCGTAAGACGCCGACCTCATGAGCGTAAGACGCTGACCTCATGAGCGTTGAAGACGCTGAACTCTTTAGCGTAAAACGCTGACCTCATGAGCGTTGCAGACGCTGAGCTCTTGAGCGTAAAACGCTGACCTCATGAGCGTAAGACGCTGACCTAATGTGCGTAAGACGCTGACCTCAAGAGCGTTGAAGACGCTGACCTCATGAGCGTAAGACGCTGACCTCATGAGCGTAAGACGCTGACCTCATGAGCGTTGAAGACGCTGACCTCATGAGCGTAAGACGCTGACCTCATGAGCGTAAGACGCTGACATCATGAGCGTAAGACGCTGACCTCATGAGCGTTGAAGACGCTGACCTGATGAGCGTAAGACGCTGACCTCATGAGCGTTGAAGACGCTGACCTCATGAGCGTAAGACGCTGACCTCATGAGCGTTGAAGACGCTGACCTCATGAGCGTAAGACGCTGACCTCATGAGCGTTGAAGACGCTGAACTCTTCAGCGTAAAACGCTGACCTCATGAGCGTTGAAAACGCTGACCTCATGAGCGTTGCAGACGCTGAGCTCTTGAGCGTAAAACGCTGACCTCATGAGCGTTGAAGACGCTGACCTCATGAGCGTAAGACGCTGACCTCATGAACGTAAGACGCTGACCTCATGAGCGTAAGACGCTGACCTCATGAGCGTTGTAGACGCTGACCTCATGAGCGTTGTAGACGCTGACCTCATGAGCGTAAGACGCTGACCTCATGAGCGTTGTAGACGCTGACCTCATGAGCGTAAGACGCTGACCTCATGAGCGTAAGACGCTGACCTCATGAGCGTTGAAGACGCTGACCTCATGAGCGTAAGACTCTGACCTCATGAGCGTCGAAGACGCTGACCTCATGAGCGTTGAAGACGCTGACCTGATGAGCGTAAGACGCTGACCTCATGAGCGTAAGACGCTGACATCATGAGCGTAAGACGCTGACCTCATGAGCGTTGAAGACGCTGACCTGATGAGCGTAAGACGCTGACCTCATGAGCGTTGAAGACGCTGACCTCATGAGCGTAAGACGCTGACCTCATGAGCGTTGAAGACGCTGACCTCATGAGCGTAAGACGCTGACCTCATGAGCGTTGAAGACGCTGAACTCTTCAGCGTAAAACGCTGACCTCATGAGCGTTGAAAACGCTGACCTCATGAGCGTTGCAGACGCTGAGCTCTTGAGCGTAAAACGCTGACCTCATGAGCGTTGAAGACGCTGACCTCATGAGCGTAAGACGCTGACCTCATGAACGTAAGACGCTGACCTCATGAGCGTAAGACGCTGACCTCATGAGCGTTGTAGACGCTGACCTCATGAGCGTTGTAGACGCTGACCTCATGAGCGTAAGACGCTGACCTCATGAGCGTTGTAGACGCTGACCTCATGAGCGTAAGACGCTGACCTCATGAGCGTAAGACGCTGACCTCATGAGCGTTGAAGACGCTGACCTCATGAGCGTAAGACTCTGACCTCATGAGCGTCGAAGACGCTGACCTCATGAGCGTTGAAGACGCTGACCTGATGAGCGTAAGACGCTGACCTCATGAGCGTAAGACGCTGACCTCATGAGCGTTGAAGACGCTGAACTCTTCAGCGTAAAACGCTGACCTCATGAGCGTTAAAGACGCTGAC